>CAMZMU010000050.1:35353566-35629483 GCA_947311845.1 Poa pratensis | reverse complement strand
GTTATAATTTCTGGAGGTTGATAGTTAGAATTATGAATTTTGTGTTTTATTTACTCACAAAATTTTGAAATACAGAAAGTTGCCAAAAAACGAAGTCGGCCTGATTTGACTTTCTAAAAGTCAAAAGCGCACATGTCAGAACTTGACACTTCATAGTAGTATGGAGTGGCTGGCAGTTTGCTAGACAATGGTGTCAGTGGTTCGACTATTGTGTCTGGCTCTGGATGGGAAAGGGTAGGGTTGGACCACTGGGTCACTTACCCATCCCAAAAATTTGAGGCCCACATGGCAAGTGGGTTGGCCTTGAATGTGATCTGGGTTAGTAGAGCCGGTACCGAGTGACCCATTAGGTAATCCAGGTCGACCCACCCCCTAGTCTCGTATCAGCTATGCTCATCGCTCCAAACTATCTCTGTCGTACTGACGATGCTGCCTCACGCTCGCCTACCCTAGTCACCCAAATCGATGTCCCGCTCCCCGCTCGTCGTCGAGATTACAATCAAGCTAGGACAGAGCCCCATAGGAGTCGACCTAGATTGTGTCCCGCCCAAGATTTTGGAAAAACAACAACAGTATATGTGTAGACGAAATCAATAAAAAAGAGAAACTTTGCGAAGGTCTCGTACGCACTATGTTATCGCCACACTTATTGTGTTTTCTCTTCTGTGCATTCTCTGCTCGCCAAGTGTAAGGTTCTCCTTCCGTGGGGACCATGTTGGTGTGTTCGTGTGCGACAAGTGTTATAATGAGAGAGTTTTTTTGGGATACGCGCATTTATTTTCGAGATTTGTTTTTTCAAAATGAAATATCTTTTGCACCGCTTGTCCAAATTACGAGTCGTTTTTATATTTTAGATTCTCGCGGATTTTCCAAACTAGATCTCATGTTGATAGGTTTTGAGAAACTTTTTTCTTACTTTCGAAACTAGTAATGGTGTATTTTCAGGTGCAACACCCGTGTACTTTCAGATACATCGCAGTCGTAATTCCAGGTTCTGGGCGTATGTACTTTCAGATTCAGCGCGCGGCAACGCGAATGTACTTTCAGTAGAATGCAGACATACTTTCACATGTAGCGAGGGCGTACTTCCTGGTACACTACGGATGTACTTTCACGTGCAGCGCAGATGTACTCCATCTTTCTGTGCACTTGTACTCCCTCTTTCGAGAATTTTGTACTTCAGCTTCCAGTGTCTACTTCAAGAAATTTTGGACTATGTAATTAGATATTTTTGTACTTCATGAACTTTTTACTACCAAACTTACTGAAGTACATAGTACAAATGGTCGCGAGGAGAAAGAAATCATGAAGTACAAAAGTTGTACGCCTAGACTAGATAGGAGTACCTAGTAGAAAGTTCGTACGACGTTCAAGATACATGGTATTTTTACTACTCCCTCTGTTCACTAATGTAACGAATTTTAGATTTTCGTTATTTAAATGTATGTAATTTATTTATACATATATTCACTCATTTTAGTATGTATATAATCAAAATTGAAATGTAGGTTCGATGAGCGCGACGTTTGAAGGCCAAGCTACATGTAGCTCGGTTTAAAAAAAATGAATCTATATATTTTTGTTTCAATATATTCGAAAAAACAATCTAGATCTATCCACTATGTTTCAAGACAAAATTTTCATTATTCTAGGCTATATAAAAATGACAAATCTGACGGAATTTCGATTTTTTCGGATTGTTCACCAATCCAATTCTACGTATCTGTCTTTTTTCCCAGGTGAAAATTCAACGATTTTTTAATAAAATTTTGTACAGTGGTAAATCTCGATATTATCTACCCCTATGATTTTTTTTGATTTTTTTGAAACAGAAAAATTTAGATTTTTTGTTTGGAAAACCAAGCTACATGTAACTCTAGGGTCTCCGTTTTCACTTTCGGTAGCAATGCTTTACATTAGTGAAGGGGAGTGAGGTGATTTGGAGGACGAGCTTTAGGGAGCTCTTTTTTGAAAAATTCGAAACGACGTTTTCAAGTTACGAAAAAAATGTGAAAACAATTTTGGATGTCAACAATTTTATCTACTAGTTTGCAAAATTTTAGTGCGAAATATTGTGTAGTTTGGGCTGTATAAAAATGACAAATTTCCGAATCTGAAATGTGAACAGTGCAAAATTTTAGCCATCCTTTTTTCCATTAATAACAAAACTAATTATTCCAATATATAAAATATGAATTCCAATGGCTTTTGCTATAGTAACCTTCCCAACCATGATTTTTTATTCCACTCTGTTCAGTTATTTCTATGCGAAAAAACAAATGAATTCTAAGGATACTAAAAAAAATAGTGGGTTCCATCGTTTCTATGGTTCCCTTTCAAACGGTAAGGCCCTCTCTATACACCAGAGCTCTTTCTTTCATCAAAAGGTATTGTGAACTTGTATAGTTCACATTCTTTGGCTCTACCTATCCATTATACAGTGACGGTATTTAATTATGAAAGTTGGCTAAGTAGCTGACCCTGTTATTCCGTTCTTTTAAGATAAAGGAGCATAAGCTTTTTCTTTTTATTAATGGATAACCATTTGCTACCAATGGGGGAATTGCTTCTTAATTTCCAATTTAAGATAATTGGATTTGCACCAAAGGAAACCATAAATTCCATATACCATAGAAATCCAGGATATAAAAGCTATATCCTATTCATTGGTAGTAATCATGGATACTTCAAAAAAAAAAATTTGTTTGAAGTCATGATCTGAACGAGTCGCACATACACCCTAGCACATGTTCCTCAACGCTGAGGGCATCCTTTAAGCGCGGCCCTTTTTCTAGCATTTCGTATTGGCTGTCTTGCGTTTCTAATAAATTGTTTAACCGTCGGCATATTGTATGTGTATAGAAAAAATAGATTGGTTTAGATCCATCTTAACCTAATGATTGATCATCATGAAGTCTTTCTATTTCTATTTTATATTAAATCGAAGAAAACCCGAATTTGGGTCTGAAATAACTTTACAAGAAATCCGGACACTACCAATCCTTAAACATTTCTGGAAACCACACTGGATCAGTTTCGCAGTGGTCGTCAATCATTTCATCCCCTACAATATCGACAAGCCCATAAGCTTTGGCTTCCTCTGCTGACATAAAAACATCCCTTTCCATGTCTTCGGATACAACCCAAAAAGGTTTGCCTGTTCTTAGTGCATAAACCCTTGTGATCATTTCGCGAACTTTGTGTAACTCTTCTACTTCTAGTAAAAAATTCTAGTGTCCTTGCCCGATAATAAGCACTAGCAGGTTGGTGAAGCATATTCCGAATCAGACGGCGAAATGCACTGGAATTTTAAATTTTTAAAAAAATCCAAAAGCATTTTTCAGATTTGTCATAGTTTTTTTTTTGTATAGGTAGGAATACAAACTAGTCCATGTTACAAATTTACAGAACCGTATAATACATCATTGTCAACATTTATGATTTTTCAGAATTTTCAGAAACATTAAAATGTCGATTAAAAAAAATAAAAATCCAGGGCACCATGGAGCCCTTGCTCCAAATGGACTTTCCAACGGGGGAGTACCAAACTTTGCAGCAGTAGCAGCAGCAGCATTAGGTAGCATTAGCATTAGCATTAGCAGTAGCATTATCAGTGGTAGCATTAGCAGCAGCAAAGCAGCAGCAGCAGTAGGAGGAGGAGGAGAGTAGGAGTAGCAGTAGCAGTAGCAGCAGGAGTAGCAGTTGTAGTAGCTCGTGCAATACACGACCTCCGCTATTGATCAATACTAGTTGAATGCCCGTGCGTTGCCACGGGCACACCAGTTTGTTTCCTATCCACCATTCTATCATAGTCACCAGTTTCTTTCCTATCCACCATTTTATTCCATAGTCACCCTGCTCACATAAAATCGGCACTGTGTTTCATAGTCACCCCACTCCAATGTCGCCATTGTATTTCGTAGTCACCTTTATTACTCCAATAATATGTCACTCGCTGCTGAGTGCCAGTGTTTTCTCCAACTCTGGTAAATCGTCATAGTTATTCCATAGCTCATGAATTCAAGTTGCTAAGTGATGTCATATTAGAAGTCTTATTTATACATAATGAAAGATGGACCACGTTTAAGACAATGTTTGTCCCTCATTATTCTTTGACAAAAACAAATGTATCGCCTTTGCGACCACGATAGACGTGAATAAAAACCAAAATAGTGTATAGGTCAGTAAATTAGTTAATTTTTGCAAAGCATCATTAGTATGGTAAGGTGCAATAACAATATTACAGCAATGGTGAAGAAGACATTCTTCTGGTTTCCAATATAATGTCTACAAATGTCTATCCTCTTCACTCTAGTGAAGATACCCCGTGCTCATCTGATATCGATCCATCTCCCTCGTTGTTTCCATCCACCCTTTATCTTTCCTGGCCAGCTTTGGTCCACCTTTGATGCCTCGAAGAACCATTTTTGCCTACAGATTTGCAGTGTAACTTGTTCATTTGTTGTAAGAACAAAAATCTATCAAGGCCTACATTCAATATATACAAATCTCGAAAACAATGAGCCAAACAAATCGCAATTTGCAAATCTTTTTTACATGGCATCACGTATTCTTCAAGTGCTAAAAAGGCATTATGAAAACATGATTCTCATATATCTCTAATTTATGAAAGCCCCTAGTTCAGAAAGTAGAAGCTACAAACTCAAGTCTACGTCCAGTTCATCATAGGGTAAACAACTTCACGTATGCCTATGTGCATGCCCTGTCTGAACTCTTTAAGTTTGGGATAAGACACATAGTTTCATGAAGTAAAGTTGTTTCTCGACAGCCATTTAGGTCTAAGTGAGCATTTTGTTTCTGCCAACATTTTCAAAAGAAAATAATGTTTGGATTAATTTGCCTGAGTACCAACATATTTTTCAGAAAGATGAACTTATGAGCTGGCTAAACTCAGCTACAAAATCATAAAGGGAATATAAACTACAAAGATGAACTCACCTCTATGGTTGTGGAGCAGCGATAGACATATAGTAC
Source organism: Poa pratensis (assembly GCA_947311845.1). Classification (NCBI taxonomy): domain Eukaryota; kingdom Viridiplantae; phylum Streptophyta; class Magnoliopsida; order Poales; family Poaceae; genus Poa; species Poa pratensis. Next base: position 35,624,488 of record CAMZMU010000050.1, on the reverse strand, counting down.
ATGAAAATGTATTCATGGTATGTAAAGAAAAAAGAAATGCTTACCAGCCCATCAGTGAATGACGATTCGGGAAAGTTGTCATCAGCAAACACGGAGCCACTATCGTGACCGATGCGGGAGGCTGCGCTGCGCTCCATACTGAATTCTCCCTCCTCGACACTGAACAGAAATGAAGGACTGTGGACCTCTCCAACTCTCCATCTCTCTCTTTCTCTATGCTCTGGGTCTCCTTCTTTGTGTAAACTGTGAGAGTACTGGGAATTCCTTCACCACATGTTGTGCGTCGTTAACACGACCTCTGCTTGTAAGACGATAAAAATGGTTGCTACAATTTCTTCCATGCATTTCATCATTGAGTCTTCTCCTGGAAGATCAAAGCAATAAATGAGAAATTTCTTACTCACAGTGAAGACCTTCAACATATTACTACTATATATTAAGATGGAGCAGATTCACGCCCTGAGAGCGATCCACCGCGCCGCGCCACTGTTCCTGGAACAGTAACTTGAGTTACTGTGCCCCCTACAGTGCGCGGCGCATCCCCACCGTCGATCACGGATCCAACGGACAACCCACCGTGCACGGCAGACGTTTTTGCAAAAACAGACTCGCAACGCGAGAAATTGCTCCGCCGTCCAAATTTTAACGCTGCGAGGGACCTACGTACGATTTCAGAACAAAGCAAGGAGTTTCCTGCAAAACCGTCAGCGGATTCCCCTTTCCTCTTTCTCCTTCACGCGCGACGCCGATGCCGCCTCCGCCGCCGACGCGCTTCGCCGGCGTCCTGCTCCTCCCCGCTCGAATCAAAGGCCACGGTGTGCTCCGCCGTCGTGCCCTCCTCATCCTCGCTGATTTTTGCATCCTGGGACGCCCGCGGAGCACCGGATTTGTCGCCGGCGTCGGCCTGCTTCGTCCGTCGCGTGTGCACGCCGCCGGCCACGCTCCGGCAGCCTAAACGTGGCGGCGCCGCCGCTGTCGGGGACCGCGCGGCCAGGCGCGCCCGCCGTGCGCACGCTCGCGTCTTAGCATGCGCGAACGCGTCGCCAGCGTAGACCACGCCGCCGCGGCAATTTCAGCCCTAGCCATTGCTGACATCATCACGACGTCAGCAATGGCCCCACTGTCAGATTTTTTTTCCCTGCAAAAAAAAAAAGTAACCAGAAAATAAAAAATAGCTTACATGTTAGTCCTAAAAATTAATACAAATTGCAGAAAATGAATTTTTTACAAACTCAACAAATTTAAATCTATCCACCGGGGAAAAAATATAAAATAAATATTTCCAACTTCCAAACATCTTTCAAATCTCACCATTTTATATTAAGTAAAACAATTCCAAAACTAAATAACTTCCCATACTGAACTATTTTTAAAAAAAATGAACAATTTTAAATCTTAACCTTTTTTGCATCTCAATAGATTTCAAACCTAAACGATTTTTTAATATGTACATTCTTAAATTTGAATTTTACCACACACCCGCGACATACAAATTTGAATATTAAATTACTATATTAACAACGATTATACATGAACAAACAAAATATAACACATTTATTTATATGAATTAGTAATGATTTATTATAATTTGGTATTTTGTTTCCCAATTAAAGCCATAGTGCAATCAAATATTCTTAGTGCCAACAAATAAATATTAACCGACTAAAGCTAAACCTTCTCGGATTGAACTTCTCAAAAAATAGCTTATCCTTTTCTACCCATAAAAACAACGCCGAAAAGAAGCTTCTGAAAACTACAATGTAACTATTATTAGAATCTTACTAACTTCCAAAAATGGAAAAATTTAAAACGTAACCTTTTTTAGCATTTCACTAATTTCCAAACCTAAACAATTTTTGAATATGTACGTTCTCAAATTTAAATTTTACCACACATCCGACATACAATTTTAAATATTTTATATAAATTTAAAAGCCTTCCAAACTTAGCCATTTTACAAAACATATCAGTAATATCATTCAGTATGACAAGCACAACAAAATATTTTTCCCGTACAAAACATCTCATTTAAATACAGTTTGACAAATCGTTTTAATACACCTATCCATTTATACCATGGGCTCCACGTCAGCACTGCTAGGTAGGTCCCGGTTGTCAGAATCGCCGTCAATTGCTTTCAAACACAAATTTGTGCACATTGCAAACAATCAGCCGTAGAAAATTAGTTTGTGCGATTCAAACGTAAAGTGGTGGTTTTACAAAATTTGGTGCGTAAAGTGGTAGTTTTATGCAATTAACTCGAGCTTAAGAGAAGGGAAGGCGATTCTGGGAAAAAGAAAAGAGGGGAGGCACATACGAAGCGATGAAGCAGCAACTTCAGGCAAAATGGACACGAATAACCTCGAAGCAAAATTTCAACACAAAATGAACCCCGGCCGAAACCATTTAACGCCTCTAACCCTTTTGGGTAACGCCTAACGATCGAGCGCTACACTACATGGAGTAGCGTCCAGCGCTCAAACGCTACCCATCTGGTGTTTTAAACTTTTAAATGTCTTCCAAATCTAATCATCTTACTTAGGCTCTACCCATCTGGTGTTTTAAACTTTTAAATGTATTCCAAATCTAATCATCTTACGAAGGGAAAAAAAACTGTAAAAACTTCCCAATTTGAATGAATTTCGGAATCTGAACGATTTTTAACCAAAAAAAACTTTGTTTACATTCGAACAGATTCCGAATTTATACTCCTAGAACGTGAACATTTTTTCAAATTTCAATTTTATTGCTACGACACGGCAAACAAATTTGAATATTCTAAAATTTCAGCCACCTTTCAACTCTAACCATTTTACTAACGAAAGAAAAATTCAACTCTAAATAACTTTCCAATTAAACTAATTTTCAAAATCTACGCAGCTTTTAAACATTAACTCTCTTTGCATTCAACCAATTCTCAAATCTACACAATTTCTAAAAAACAGCATTTCCAAATTTGAATTTCACCCCACGGGTGCGGCGTGCCACCGCACCAAATTTACCTAGTAGCCGTGTAAAGCGTGTCATTGGCACCAAATAATGACAAAAGATTTCCCTTACCCGCTAACCATCTAGGAATAAAATTTCTACCAGTATGAGGTTCAAGGACCAAGAGATTGCAAGATAAGATTTGGAGGAAAAAACAACAATCACTCTATAGGATTGGTAGATTAGTCTACAGGTACTAAGTACAACCCATATCAAGCTATTGGCCGGGAAAATCACATGGAAAAAGATGGAGAACTACATATAGCCAGGTATCAACATTTGGGTTGGCTTTGAACCTTTCTACAAATCACCATCAGCTAGCCAACGTAGAGAGGATGAATTACACTTATAATGGTCATGGGATCAGATGGTGTGACATGCAGACTGCAGTGATGACATATACTGACCTTGAATCCTTGATGATCACGTTCACCAAGACAACATGCTGCTCCACATCGGCACAGAAACAGAAATGGTTGCCACCATTACGGGTCGTTCGTGCTGCCAAACCTGCTCGTAGCTCTACTCGAACTGCTTGCCCTAGCACACAAAAAGAAATCTAATCAGATGAAAACGGCGGAGACACTTGAGGCGACACATGATTTTCAACAAATTAAAGAGAAACGTACTGTGTAGAACTCACTCACCAGGCCTGGCTAAATCGGCGATGGTTTCTGATTTGGGGTGTGTAGAGCGGACGAATTGCTTGGTGAAATCGAGGAAGAAGGAGAAGGTTAGGGAGGGGGAGCTTCCTCGCCGTCGTCAGACAAGGGGGAGGAGCAGAGGTCGAGAAGGGGCTGAGGGAGAATTCGGCAAACATACTGGGACCACTGAGAACCTCGTCCTCTGCATCGGACTGTGTCAGCTCGCCTCAGGCCTAAGGGGCCATCATGTCTACATCGTCGGCGAGCTGCTCAGAGGAGGCCGCCAGGGAGACTCGTGAACTCGACCTCCGCGGGGCGCGCCGTTGCGCCGCCGGTGACCTATGAGCGCTCGGAATCTTGGATACGGCGGGTCATGCCTCATGCTCGTCCTGGCTCAGATGCCTCTCCTCCAGGCATTGCGCCCCAGCGAGGGCCATGGAGAAACACGGGGCAGCAAGTCCGCGTACCGGCGTGGGAGTTCCGTTCCTCCCACTGGAGGAGGGAGGCGGGTGGCGGCGGATCAGGTTGAACCCTAGGCGTGGCTTCTACCACAGGCAGGATCTGCTCGCTTGAGGATAGAAAAGGGCCAGCGGTGTGTTCCTGGGCTTTTGGCCCATAGGCGTGCTCGCTCGCGAGTCGGGCGGACGATGCGAGCTACGAGGGATGGTTCGCCAGGTTACACGACCAACTCCCATTTAATTGATCAATATATTTATAATTCATATAACTGGAAAATTTTATAGCATATTCGAAATTGAAAGGAATAAACATTATGAACTTATGTCACCAATCCGAAGGTGTTGTTCAAGTCATCAACTACTAAAATGTTGTTCAACTCATCAACTACAACGTTTTTTAACTCATGAAGACAAAGACAAAGCTAATTAGTCACTACTATTAACTAAATTAGCTATTAGTTTTGTGAACATTCGTTAAGATGTCCACCAAAAGATGTCCACCAAATTTTCGCCATCTCGTTGGATGTAAAATGGCACAACTAACCTAACTAAATTTTTCGAGAAGCTCAAGAACCTGCAATGTTACAGAATACAGATCATACACCAAATACTTAAAATACAATGCACGCTTTGCTAAGTACCCAAAAACTCACAACACACCTTTATAAAAAGAATTATGAAACATTTGTAGGAAGTTACGGACAAAAGCATGATACATGGTTATTAACATACACATAGAAAATGAGTGAAATTTACAAAAGAAATTAAAAACAAAGTCATAGAAATTCTAAACAGTAAAGTTCTAAACAGCCATGGAGAACTCGGCAATAGCCATGGAGACACCAAGGGCTAGAAACTTCTATTCCCACCTACAACTCCGGCACCCCCAAAGGTTAGAATGCACATGCGGAAAAAGGAAATCAGCCTGTTCACACAATTGGTTCTTCTAGCACTTCTTCAGATTTCAGTGTGATTAAGCTATATTTTATTTGATTTTCACAGTGGGATGATAGCTGGGTAAAAATGTAGAAGGAGTAGCGGTGAGATATATGACATGCAGGATAACTTAACCGGTGTGACACGCCTAGCAGGGGGCTCTCACTTCCCCCCTTTTCTTTCTCTCTCCTCATCCCTTCGCTTGAGAGCTCTCCACCCGCTCCTACGCCGATCCGAAACCTTCTCCGGCGGCGCCGCCGCTCGGAGATGGTGGAGAAGAGGTGCTAGTAGTTGTAGGTTTTACAATAGGCTTCGTCTTCGTCCCTGTGTGGCGTCTTGGAGTAGGTCACTGGATCTCATCGGTTGGATCTGGTGCGTCCTTGCCCTGCTGCTCTTGTTTGCTTTGCTCTGTTGGACATGGCTGATGGAGGAGCCTAGCCGAGGCATCTCTGATAATAAAGCCGTCTTCCCCTCTTGTTGCCTGGCGCGGCTACCGGCGAGCGGTGGCCATGCCTTGGCGTTGACTCTCGGTGGTGAGCTCCCACGGTGGGAGACGTACTGGAGGCACGAAGTCGAGTGCAGCAGCTCCAATAAGCTCGTGGTTTGCAGCAGGTTGGGCAGCGACGCTGGGGGATTGGATTCCTCTTTCCCTGCTCGTCTCGGTGACGAGAAGGAAGTGGACTCGGTGCTCTGGCCTACCGCTGCTTTGATCTGCAGCAGGGGAGTGCTAGTTCTTCTCTGGGGAGCTTCCTCACGACGGCGCCTTTTTCGTCGTCGTTCTTCATGTCCGAATGGCGGCCGCTCTGCCTCGGATGTCGACGACGGATCCCCGGTCAGCGTCGGATGGTACAAATCAACCTCCAGGCCTTGTTGCCGCGGCGGAGGCCCTTCGACTCGTGCGCAGCATGCTCCCGTCTCCTCTTCCCAAGTGGTGCGTCTCTGGCGAGGTGGAGATTGGATGCGTCGAGCTCAGAGTTCATCGTGCTGGAGATGGAGCAGGACCTCATCGCTTTTTCCTTTTCTGTTCTGAGGTCCTTTCTGCAAAATATAAGGGCCGGTTTGTAGTTTCCAACTTCTGTGCGGCCTTATCTGTAAGTTGTAACTCTAGTGTTGACTTTTAATGAAAGCTCTCGGTCCTTTGGGACCGACCCCTGTGCAAAAAAAAGGACGACTTAACCGATTTGACCAATATAAACCACTCCCTCTGAAGTCTGATCACAAATAATTGTGGCCAGCTGTGCTAGGAATTGTATGTATTTAGATATATTCGTACGACACTTAAAGTTGATCGGAGGGAGTAGTTTATTTTACATTAATTTGTGACTTCTACTGTATGATGCATCGATCATTTACAAACCCGAACTGCCGTATGGCAGCTTGCAATATGCTGGAGAATGGGCCCATGCCGATCTTACTCCTCTAATTCTCTCCATCATCTTACTCTCTAGATCAGATCTCTCTTCCATGTTATCTTAACCCCGTGTGTTAATAGTAGAAGTAATCAGAAGTTTGGGCTTGTTTTTATCTATGCTGATCCTATCATTGTCAAACTAGTCAAATCTGGGTTCAAGTGGTGGAAAGTTGTTTTTGCACATGGGCACCAATTAATGATCCAGTTTTTTCCAAACAAAAAACGAAAATCACATTTTGGTGTTCCAAAAAATTCTGAACAAAAGTATACACGTACATATACATATTATCTATGTACGCACCAAATTTCGTTTCGAAATACATTGTATTTTAGGCTACACAAATAGACAAATTAGAGACAGAATAGAGGATTTTGTTTAGTACTTTATGGATCCACAAATTTGTTATTTTTCTGTAGCCTGAAATAAAAAGTCCTTTCAACCTAATCTTTGCACAAATATAAATATGATATATACGTATTCATGTTCAATTTTTTTGATTTTTTTGAAACTCAAAAGTACCATATTTAAAAAAAAAAAACCAGGATCAGTGGTGCCTAGGTGCACCAAATCCTCTCTGAGATTCAAGTGGTCTCTTTTGTGTATCATAACTCTAGCCTGTCCATGTTTGTATCGGGGACATGAATGAGTGGTAGTATGATATGAAAAAAATCATCGAATATTAATTTGCTCGTTTGATTTATTTTCAATCATTATTCAGAAAATGTGGTCTGTTTGATCTGAGATCTAGTGGACAAGTTTACAGTTGGACTAATAAACCCATCTCCTCGAACCCCACTTATGAAAGAATTGTTGGTTTTTAGTCAATGTCGAATGGTGTGATGTTTATTCTATCTCAAATGTTTACAACATGCCCCTTGTACATGCTCTTAGTGATCATGCTCCGATAGTCCTGTTCTTAGAATGAAATGCTCTTTTAATTTGAAAATTGGTGGCTTATAGAACAAGATTTCCAATCGTATGCAAAATCTAGATGCAAAATTGAATGTGAGGAATTTGAACCATCCACATGCTACACTCCATAATATTCTTACTTTCATGCGGTGTATTTGGAAACTAGAAATGACAGGAAACAGCGGTCACCATTAGGGTACCAGATCAACCTTAATGCACAAGCACTTCATAACAATTTGAAGTACATTCTTCCTCTCAATCTCGTTTGCAGATCCCGCAGTCAACTCAAGACCTTCCTCAACTCCTTCCAATGATAACCATCACAACTGACATGCTTATCTCACGTGCAAAGATATTTGCAAAATAAAAAATCCCAGCCACCGCAGGACAGGTGACACGGAATTGTAATAGGTGTGTTCCTCTGCTATACGGCGAATTGGCAGGTGTTTAATGTCATGATTCAGGCCTCGACCTCCTTGGTGTCATCAGTTCTATAAGAGCATCTCTAACGGCTGATGTATAATAAGGCACGGTTTGCTCCAGCGGCTGCCCTATTTTACAGCACAACATAAAGATCTGACGGTCACTAGAGCGGGAGACGCATCCGACGGTCACTAGGCCCCGAGCATGATTTTGGCCGGCGGAGGTCGCCGGAGGCGGAGGCGGAGAAAGCGCTCGATCCCATCGCGCGTCAGGTAGCAGCCTGCGCTGCCGGCGACCTGGAGCGCCTCCTCCATCGTTTCCTCCCCTTGCCTAGATCGAGATCGACACCAGAGCACCGCAAGCCGGCCGCTCGACCGACAGAGTTGACCGGCGCCATGGCCGCGCTTGCCCTCCTCCTCCTCTTCCTGCGTCCGTCCGCCTCGGCCTGCAGACCCTTCGAGGAGTTCGCCGGGTGGCGGGCGCGGTCTCCGGAAGCCGTTCCGGTGAGCGGCGGGGCGGAATTTCGCCGGATTTGGCGGCGACGGCGGAGCTCGTCGGAGCGACAGAGGCAGCCGGCGACACAGGAATCAGAAGGCCATGTCGGGGAAGCCGTCCCTGTGGGCAGCGGCACGGGGCTCGTCGGAATTTGGCCGGAGCTCGCCGGAATTTAGCCGGCGACGGCGGCGGCCGAAAGGGGATCGTGCGTGGGTGAAACTTTTGAATGGCAGTTGGGCTGCGCGCGCTCGCTTGCTGGGATATAGGGCAGGGCCTCTGGTGATCTATATTTGCATTAAAATGGGCTCTGATGTATAATTTTTTAGGGCACGGAGTATAATAGGGCAGCCGTTGGAGGACGTTTTTTGCCGTTTCGTGTCCTATATGTTAGATTTTATAGGGCACGGCCTATAGATGCTCTAAGCAGCAGAGGACAAAGGGCTGCTGCTGGTAGGTGGTAGACAATCCCCCGCACTGGACACTAGGCACACTATAGCTAATTTCTTCCATGCTGACTCCAGGTCGTAGGTGCAAACGTGCAAGTTTTTCATATCAGAAAAGTAGACACTTTAATTGTGTCGCCCATGACTGCCCACATATGGTCCTTCGGCAGAACATATGCCGACATATGGTCCTTCGGCAGAACATATGCCGACCTATCTTCGGCCGTGTGTTCAGCTCATTCTTCTCCCTCGTGTCCTGCTATTTCCATTCTGCAAAATACAATATAGCAGGACTATGTAACGGAAATGTAACTAACGTCGTACTTTGCAAACCTCCGGTGCCTCTCTGTTAAAGGGCAAAAGTTACTTCTGTGTTACGTATACGAAGTACTTGTTTGTTCACAGAAGATCGAAGACGCGTAACTGGGTGGTGGTATGACATTATCCGGCACGGGCATGAACCATATCTGAGTAGAAGTATATGACAGTAACACCATATCCGCGAGTACAAGTATATGACACTGACAGCAACTCCATGCGCAGTTCGCTAAGGTAAGATCAGCACGCTCCAAATCCAAACATATACGCTCAACCATTTCATCGAGAAACATAGCAAGGACAAATATGAACATAGGCATGCATATAAAGTTCTTAAACATACTAGCACATACGCGGTTCACCTGATAAGGTATCTGCTAACACAAACGGAACACCCACGGTTGCACCACACACCACAAGGCACCGGAACACCAGATTATGGTGCTGCTGGCTGCTACTACTATACTACAGTACCACTGCATTATGCAGCAATCACACTTCAGTTCGTCTAGTTTATTCACGCATTGTACTACTTACCTATACGTAGGTTTAATACTAGGCAGCACGCTCCAGCAGATGAATGCAGGACGGCCATCACTGGTCCTTCTCTCTGGACAGAAGATTCATCGCCACACGCTTCATGATGCTCCTTCATCCTTTGCGAGCGCCTCCTTCATATCTGTGTCATCATCAAAACCCTAAAGGGATAAGAGTTAAGGACCCCAAGTAGAAAGGACCTTTGCTGGAATGGCGTGCACAGGATGAGGATCGGTACGTACCAGTTCCTTCAGCTCTGCAAGGAGTGGATCCCACTCATGGAAGCCGCACAGATCGTCGATGGACTTCTGGAGGTCATACTCGTTCTGCCTAAGTACCTCTTTGTTTAGGTCGGCCTGCCTGAAGCCCATCTCTGCCAGCTCTCTCAAAAGCTTTTCCTCCATGTCGCTGAAGACTTCATCAGGTGAAGGTGCAGCAGCCAGAACATCACGAACCAGAGTAGCTGCAGGTAGAGGCGCCAGCACACTGATAGGTTTTGGCAGTGGTGCGGCTTCAGATGAATGCACACCAGCAGGCATGGCTATACCTCCAGCAGATGAAGCGTGAGGATCAGTGATGGGCACTTGAACCGGTTCAACTGCTGTAGGTGCACAGGGCACAACACTTCCAACAGCTTTCGATCCCTTGTGTTTGCTGAGTAGTGTGAGAAAAAGATCACCCTGATCAATTTTGTCTTCGTCGTCGTTGTCAGAGTTCGATGAAGAATCTGTCCATGTTGTGGTGCTGCCTTCTGCAGGCAAGTTCAAGTTTATGGCAACAGTTTGCTTAGTGCCACTGTTCTGGACAGGATGTTCCACCTGCACATGAATATAGCATGCAAACGATCAGATATAAGAAAACAAGCAACATAAGCAACTGGCATAAGAGAACGATACAGTCTAATTAGGCTATACCATGGAAGGCTTTGATGTTGTAGGGTTGCCGTCCGCAGGCAAGTTCAAGTTTATTTCAGCAGTATCATTCTTACCACTGGTTTGAACAGGCTGTTCCACCTGCACATGATTTCAGAATGCAAACAATCCTAAGAAAAGAAGTACAAAGGCAGAGAAAAAGGGCAGGAACAAGGGCCGAGTAAAAACCTGAATAAGAACCCAAACTCGCTGACCAAAGTTCAGTAGATCCGGCGATGTCAATCTCCAGTACGATATGTACCTACCAGGTTTCGCAGGCGCAACAAAATCTGCACAAACATCGATTTCTCCACCAACAGGAAACCCGAACTCGGAAATCTGAGAAGTTATGACACAAGTTAAATCTTTCTTGTGGTCTGAGATGCATCCATGTCATCTCACATTCACGACAAATTAGAAAATAAATTATATGTGCAAAGTTTGTTAGTGCATACCCCTAATTTCACTGAGCTCTGGCGAGCAAACTGATCCCCGCCAGTCCAGGTAAGCTGGGTCCCGAAAGGCCAGGCGGTAGATCCACTGTTGCGCATGCACCAAATCTTACGAAATGGAGTTGATGGCGCCATTACTGTTCCATCAGGTACAGTGAATCCTTGATGAATCGGCAGTCAAGTTGGAGCTTCAAATGCTGAGAATGGTAAACAAAAGCAAGTTGAAATTATTATGTTATTGCCTCACTTACCTATCTAATCATGAGTATGAATAAACTGATATGGTCACCTTATCAATGTTCCTCATTCTTTCGCTTAGTGGCATTGGCTTGTCTATTCTGGTATATTCGGCCTCCCTGCCCGCCAGAGAGAAACAATCACTACATAAATCATAGTCGTCCTTGCTGCCAGCAAAGAAAAAAAAGCATATTAGGAGAACATTTTTTACATAACACAATTAAAATTTAACTGAAACCAAAATACTTACACAATGGACTTGTAGCGAGGCCCAACAATAGGTGTCACCCCGCAGCCATCACATTCTACCCATTTATGAACTGTGGGCTGTGGGATGCTGCCATAAGCACTGCTGGCAAAACCGTATGAACCAAGTGGGTTGGCATCTTGATAAGACCCATATGGATGCATACTGAACTTTAATGGATTGTGGTCATAGGCAGGTGGAGGAGGGAATGTTGTCTGCAAACCACCATTGATCTTTACATTCAATTCAGGAGTTGTAATTGATGTTCTCTGCAAACCACCATTGAACATTCCATTAGATCCAGGGGTTGTAACTGGACCGTAGATGGGGCCTCTAGGCAGAGGGGATACTGAATGCTCGCCATTGATCTTTCCATTAGGTTCAACGGTCGGAACTGGACGGTACACTGAATGCAAGTAGTCATTGATCTTCCCGTTAGATTCAAGGGTAGGAATCGGGCAGTACTGAGGGCCTCTGGGTGGAGGGGCAGCTGAATGCAAATCGCCATAAGAGCTAAAGGGCATATACATGGTCCGTTCATATTCAGTAGCAGAACCAAGAGCAGGAACACCATGAGCCATGTAAGGAACAGGTGGCACCGAAGAAGATATGACAGATTTCCCCCTAATTTGGGCGTGAGATTTCCCCTTACTTTGGGCATCAGTTCTTTTTTTGCGAGGGTAGATCAATTTTCCACCAGAACTACCTAAAACACGATCCTCAATTGAAGTATATCCTGGTGCCTGCCCAACTTGAGGTGTGGTTTCCTCAGCTAGCACGCTCTTAAGACCAAGGGCTTTAGAGGATTGCATGTCAGAGGAATGTGAACCTGAAGCAGTTGCACCACCGATAGGCTGGACACTAGTAGGTTGTACGCTGCTCCTGGGTGTTATCAGTTTAGCAATTCGATCCAGTAAATCAGCCAATGGTGGTGCCGATGATGCAGCTTTAGAACGCAGCTCATGGGATAGTTTTGCAAGGACAATAGGAAGTTGCTCTGGTATAAATTTGAACGCTTCATCAATAGCTGATTTCACCTGAGCTAGTTGCTCTTCCATAGCTACGCTGCTCCTGGGTGTTATCAGTTTAGCAATTCGATCCAGTAAATCAGCCAATGGTGGTGCCGATGATGCAGCTTTAGAACGCAGCTCATGGGATAGTTTTGCAAGGACAACAGGAAGTTGCTCTGGTACAAATTTCAACGCTTCATCAATAGCTGATTTCACCTGAGCTAGTTGCTCTTCCATAGCTGTGGACATTGGAGATCTGGTATCCGAGGCCTGCTTCTTGGCCCCTCTACTGCTGCTGTTCAACTGAACATCAATCCTAAGAGGGTTCAGCTTCTGACAAATAGCAGCGTCACGTAAATCATCATCATCATCCAGCATGACTGCATCCCCATCCTCATCAGTATATGTGAGAACAAATACATCACTGGGACTGAACTTGAAAGCATTTGAGATCTTTGACCGAAGGGCAGCAAGATTATGATCAAAGTGTGAACCCTTCACACGGGCATTGAATCGCTTGAGAGTGCCACCATACTTGACCTGAAACATTAACCAAACGTGAACAGGAAAGTCACAAGAAAAATGCAGGACTAAAATACAGACTAAAGCAGCCGAAAATTTACAATAAGTGGCAGATAGAGAATTTTCTCCCTAAAAAAGAGGGTATGTTTCTCCAATATTTTGTTCGGCTGGAAGATAATACAAGTGCAGAGTCACACTACCACATCAACTGCCATTGGAAACCTAGCAGCTAACAGTTCTTTCTTCCTTCAGCCGCTACCACCATTAATTCCACCAAATCTGTAGCCGCTAACGCCGAAACTCAACACGATCCAAAATTCTCGCGAGAGATTGAACGGTGCATCGCCACTTTGATCGCTTGCCTACAATAGCTCGACAGTTGATGCCGCCGATCCGCATAAGGCTATGTTGCACATATGGCGTACAAATAACTGCCGGATTCAGCGGGATTGACTGCCCTCGAGCTGATGGCGCTGCGGGGATGCGCGCTTGCCAAGATATCCGGCCATATAAACCCGATAGGGGTCCGGGCGTGTTCAGAGGCCTGTCCTTTGAACACATCCATCGTCAACAACAAATCAGAGAAGATTACTAGCTTTTTTCTTCCACCTTCACTCTGGTTTCTCATTCGTCTAACGTGAAGATTTGTTCTGATGGCCTGCTTCTCTCAGCAGAGTGAGTAAAAAATTACATACAAGCAATTTTATGTATCTCCATTGAATTTCAATTGATTTTCTCCATGTCGATCTGGTATTTACCTAAGCTTTCAGTCTTTCTGAGAGTATCTAGCAATACTACTATCTCCCTAAGTAAGAACCTCTTATGTATTTCCACATAGAAGCACTGATTTTGCCCATTACTATAGGATCGAGTACCGATCGCAGCACTTTTCATAAGATCATGCCATTATTTTCTTGGATGTTGCACTTATTTTTGTAGATCAATAGGTTTGTTGAAAAACAGAATCGTATAGTAAAATTTTAGATGTTTATGTAAACCAGTGGGCATATTAACAGAGTTATAAAATATTAGGATACAAATCATACTTATGTTGGCAGCAGAACGATATGCTCACTGTTATTAGTTGTCACAACATCAGTAACAATGAAAGTATATTAACTCAAGGAAAATTTCTTGGCCAGGATCAATTCCCTGTTACACATTTTAGAGATCACAGGACACTTTATTTTCTCCTTTATTAAACATAACAGTGAGTACTAAGTACCAGTACCTCTGAAATTATTAACTCCACTTTCTTAGCTGTAGCATCATACGTGACGACTACACCTATACTTGATCCAGAGGTTTCACCTTTGTATTTTTTCAAACGAGGCACCCTATGTTACAACTGCACCTATACTTGATTTTCTCCATGGTACTTTATAAATTACTTGAACTTTCAGCCTAGCATGATTCAGAGCATCATGTCATGCCATTTTTCAAGTAACTTTGCAATGCAACAGATCCATCACGATATGGAGGATGCATGTAGTCCATGTCTCTCGATGATATTAAGTAGGATTAACCTAACATGTAACTCACTGTACTGTATGGAGTACATAAACAACACTTCTCCATATTTTGGCTGAAATGCCAATGTTTCTTTTTCTTATGCTGTATTTACATCATGTTGTTATTCTTATGTTATAATAATAGAATACGATTGTTTTTCATTTAACCATACTTTCACGTTCCTTGTATAGTTTTTTCCAATGTGTTCAAGAACCAACATGGCTCAACTACAGGTAAGTTTGTTTGTTTTATTTATAATATTTTTTCTGTAGATACTAATCTACACTATCTATTGTATATAATTTTTATATTGTAATAACAACTGCAGATATCGCTGGTGTGGTCATGTATGTTGGCCCTCTTGATCACGACACGTATTTCCCTTCAGGAATGAGGGAAGTAGCGGTCATTAATGCTGACATGGAAGTTGTTTTCCTCCACATTTTTCACGAACTAGCCGAACGACATAGAGACGAACTTTTTTCAGGTGAAGCCAATGTTGGCTTCATCCTGGCAACCTCTATGGAGGTTGATCAAACATCCAGTAAGTCCTTTCTGAAAAAATTGTCGTCGCTATTTTAATGTCACTATTACTAATTTGAGGATTGACAACAGGAACTCTTCTTAGCACCGGGACAACAGCTCTATGCTTTCATCAATGATCCGCATGTCATAATTTTGACTTTCTTAAAGGTTACTCTCAGTCGCACTTATCAATTTGACAGGTTTCTCCACAATGAGACTAACTGTATGCTTATCATTTGTTATAGGTGTGCGTTATCAAGTTATAAATGACTTGTCTTTCCGTGATGTTGTCAAAAATGTTGTGCTGATTAGGAATGATGCACGCAAACCTCTGCCCAAGAAAATCAGGACCGAAGCTTCGTCATCTCTGGATCACATTTTCAAATATTTATGGGATGGCAATCGCTATCATGCATCTCCAACGACCGCGTATTACGAGCATACAGGCGCCACTGCCAACAAGATGGATGAACTGGACTAGGCCGTAGGTCCTAATAAATAAGAAGTCGAGTGGTTTGAAACTTCAAGTTTTTTGGGTCATTAGATCTAAGTCTTTGCTTTTCGCTTGTGGAATTTGAACTTTCTGATATTTTTAATGTCAATTTGACGATGGATTGCTATGTGAACCTTTATTTTGGGTGTGAAATTAAACAAGTTGTTTTATTTTTCTCTACAATCTTTGTTTTGGAACTTCGTTTTATTATACTTCATGACTATTTTGTTATACCATCGGTTCACTTTCAGAAATAAAATTACACTTTTTCAATGATTAAATAATGATACTACACGTGCATTGCACGTGCACTTTTACTAGTTAGTATAAGATAACTAAGTATGCAGGTCAATGGCACACAGACAGAAAGATTTCCCTTCCATGCTATCAAAATCCCTACACAACACCCATCGGGAATCGACATTAGCCTCCGAACGCAAATCAAGGAACTCTATAAATTATAGACACGAAGTATCTTACTATTGTTGGAATGTATGGTGGGATCTAGGCCTATTGGCAGAAATAAGACTACAGTAATAATCTTAACTCAATCGTCGCAAACCCCCCACAGAAATTTTGCCCATGCTTACACAGTGGCTAAAGATCAAATCAATCTAATCTCAGATACATCCATCGATAAGCAGAATCCATATATTCGACAGGCAGATTGACTGATCACTGCTCATCTGCTACGCCCCCATCTCAAACGAGGGGGAAAAGGTCCCCGATGCCAGTATCCAGAACAAAATCGCGACTAAACAAAACTTAATCTAACAATAATCCACAAGCACCGCCCAGATCGCTCCAGAATCTCGCAATCCGCAAAACCCCTCCTCCACTCGCACAACGAAGAAACCCCAAACCCTACGCGAGCGATAATATGGGAAAAAAACCGCAGCACTCCCCTCCTAATCCTCCCCGATCGAACATCGGAACATAAAACAGAAGAGTGCGAGGACATGCGATAACTACCTTGATGACGAGATCCCGGGCGTCGTTGAGCGGCATCCCGACGCCGTGGAACGACGGCGGCGCGACCCATCGAGACATCGCGACGCGAGTCCGCCGCGGCGGGAGAAGGTGCCGGAACCCTCGGGCGAGGCGAGCGGAGACCCTAGGCGAGCAGTGCTGGAGGAGGACGGTGCAGTGCGTCGGCGGTGGCAGTGGGGTTTGTCTGGGGTGGGAGAGGTTGGCGTGGTGGGGAAGAAGAGAAGGCCTCGCCGCTTAAGCCCCAATTTATCTGGCCTTTCTTCCGTTACCTTCGAGGAGAAGGATGGGGACGAAATTTTCACATCATTTCACGGCAATTTCCGTATTATTACGTGTGGGTCCTCGCAGGACGACGGGCCCACGAGTCGGTGGGTGAGGGGCTATTGCGGTGCATTGCTGCATGCGGAACAGGTCACCTTTTTCCTGGGTGGGGGTCTGACTTGTGTGATTCTGGCTGTGTTCAGGGGAAGACTGCGGTTTTTCCGTTGTAAATATCGTTTGCTGGGCGAGTTTAGAGCATCTCTAACCGCTGCCCTGTTTTAGGCACCATTTTTTTGATTATAGAGCATCTGTTTTGATGTTTTAGGGCATCAAAAAAAATTCTGTTTTACCAGCTGCCCTATAATAAGGCACCTCTTCTCCAACAGCTGCCCTATTTTAGGGCAGCGCGGCCACGTCCCTCCTCTTCTTTTTAGGGCACGAAGCCTAAAATAGGGCAGCTGTTAGAGATGCTCTTATATGCTACAGCTCGAGTAAAAACATAGTAAAATATTTTAAAAATTTCTGAAACTTTGCTCAGTGTCCAAAATGAAATTTTAGAATGTACTCCCTCCGTGCATAAATATAAGAAGTTTTAGTTATCCAACATGTTGTCTACATGCATACTAATATGAGTGCACATACACACTAAAATATGTCTACATATATCTAGATATATGTGAATGTGAAGAAATGTTAAAACATCTTATATTAAAAAACAGAGGAGTAGTTTCCAGAGAACTGATTTTATTTTTTCGCACAGAGCAATCATAAATGTCATTTCATCATGAAAAAATTGCACGTGTGTAGAAAATTAGCATACGTAGTCTCCAATTGTTTTTAGATTTTTTAAAAATATTTTACTAATTTTCTAATTTATGAGATCGGTGTCAAAGTGAATTTGTAATGTACATACGACTAGGACTATGATGACCTCTTCCTCGGATGGATCAACCGTTGACCCCTGATCTGTCGGGCACATTCTGTAGTGTTTGTCTTATCTCTGCTACTCTAAACAAACATTATTATTTTTGACAGCTCAAACCTTCCAATCTTTACTCAATACTAGTTGGCATGTACGTGCAACGCACGTCTTTATAATTAAAGGGACCATTTACTTATGCAATCATCATAGAGCACGTAAATCTCACACCAAAGCCACCAAAACTTGTGCCGCGATGAAGGCGTGTTTTTTGGGTGTATTATCAGCACAAATTATGTCATATCCTTAATGTCACATGCAACGCACGTCTTTATAATTAAAGGGACCATTTACTTATGCAATCATCATAGAGCACGTAAATCTCACACCAAAGCCACCAAAACTTGTGCCGCGATGAAGGCGTGTTTTTTGGGTGTATTATCAGCACAAATTATGTCATATCCTTAATGTCACACCCATAGCCTTGAACACGACCTTCGGCGCGTCACCACCTCGGACATCATCACCTGCATGTAGAGTGGAATATAAAGAGCGCACGGAGGAGGTAGCGAGCCATTGTCGCGGAAAATGCCCTTAGCCCAGTGGGATTCACGTGACGCTCGCCGAATCTACACATGCGGGTAAGGAAGGAGGAGATGCACCACTTTATAAGGCAAAACATGTCATGGGTGAGTTACACAAATTAAATGTAATAAAGACATCATTTATATTAATATCCTACACATTTCATATTTAGTTATTTATGTGATAATGCAAAAAGACCACTAAGCACAAGCTAGATGGTGCAAACAGGAGCATGGATGGCATATTAACATTACTTACATTTTATGATCAAAATAGATATATAATTTTTATTATCTAGAGTTATACAACAATAGATATGATTTATACAGGATTAACACATTTTCTGCAAAAAGAAAAAGGGAAATAATTAGACAGAGAGGAAAAGATATGGCTTTTGCATCTGGTGGGATTCGAACTTGGGTCTGATTCGTGAAATATCAGGAGCACAGCAACTGGGCTACACTGGCTGTTGCGATTGACTTCAGAAGCGAAGGAAGATCCGATGCTAACTGAATTTCTGGACAGAAAGTTTCAGACTTGGACTGGAGGTGCGACGGCGGAAGAACGAACCGGCGACGACCAAAGAAAGAGCTGCACTCGGATGTGCGCGTGGATGCGGAAGGAAACGCAGGTGCTCACGCGTGATGCCGACGTGCGTGCACCCACGGGAGTGCGAGCAGCTGGTCTACGTGCGTGCTCGGCAGGAGAGGTTGGACATGGCGTTCTCGGACCTTACCGAGCCGGCGCCGGTCGCCGGTCCGTGCGACGACAGGCAGTTGTGGCTAGCGTGCGCCGGCGGTATGTGCACCGTGCACCCGCTCGGCTCCAGCGTGCACTACTTCCCGCAGGGCCACGCCGAGGACCAAGCACACGCTCGTCCAAGCCGCCGGCGCTGACCTCTCCGCGGCGCGCGTCCCAGCGCTCTTGCCCTGCCGCATCGCGGCCGTTCGAATCCAGGACGCCGTGGATGAAGACGGGCAGGAGAAGCCGAAGTCGTTCGCCAAGACGCTCATCGCCAAGGTACTGCGGCGAGACTATCTTCCCGCGGCTGGACTACGCCGCCGACCCGCCTGTGCAGACCGTCATCGCCAAGGACGTGCACGTGCCCGTGCACGGAGCTGCGTGAAAGTTCCGGCACATCTACAGGGGCAATGAGAGGAGAAGGAGATAAGGCAATTTGATGGAAGCGAAGTAGTACACATATGGAAATAACTGAGATGCGGCTCGGCGAAACGGCGACGCGGAGTGCGCCCGCGGACGCGTTCGTCCCGCTGATAGTCGCCGTGGTGATGACGGCCCGAGCTACGCCGGCGCGAGTGGCTGCGGCGGTGCTTGTCCCCGTCCCTGCCCACGTCATCCTTGTCCTTGTCCGAGACATCGTGGTGGTGGCGGCGCATCGGGCGAGCACAGACCGTGGCGAGAACGGCTGCGGCTGGTGCCACCACAGGGACGCTCTTGAGCAGCATCGTGGCGGAGATGAGTGGCAATTTAGTAGTATTATGTGATTTGGTGAGAGGGTAAAACGGGAAAAATCGGACATTGTTGAGTTGTCAAACATTGGGACGATCTGTGCTGTTTGATCGGATATTGAACGGTCCAGATTTAAAGTATCCCAACAAGTTTGCTCTTTTAATAGTAGTATAGATAGTCCGGAGCATCTCTGATTGCACTAACACAACCAGGAACCCAGGGGTAAAATCATAGTCTGTTACATGAAATAAACGGAGTGCTTCTTTTGCAGCACGATGAGCTACCTTATTCGCAGTACGACTAACATAAAGAAGCTTAACACCCTGGAAAAAACTTACTAAATTCTTCATCTCACACAGAATGTGATAACTAGCTGTACGTTCTCCTAGCTTGCATTCCCACAAAGATTTGATATTGGCACAATCAGTCTCAATGACCAACTTCTGTACGTCCTTCTCCCTTGCAGCCAACATAGCATCTCGGCATGCTAACATCTCCAACGTCTCTGGCTCAGTGATTCCACCATAGCTCGTACATCTGGCAAACAGAAACTCACCATGATCGTGGGCAACAATGGTTGTACCTCCTTTCTCCGACGTCGCCTCGACCGCGCCATCTGTATTAACCTTCACCCATCCATCAGATGGTTTCTCCCACTTTTTCTGCACTGCCTCCACTCGCGTCTTAGTGACCGACGGAATCTCTAGGGATCTCACTATATCATCAATAATTTGCATTGATTTGTGAGGCTGGAACTTCCCCTCCCCATGCGCATATTTGTTACTGCTATGCCAAACTGCCCACAAAACAGTGATTAAAACCTCTACCTCCTTTCTTGGTACAAGATCAGGATCCAACAAATCTTCAGCCCATGTAATCGGATGAAATATTGGCATCTTGATTGAAAAAAAATCTCCGCAGCATCCAAAAAGCAGCGAGCATGATCACAAGTGATCAAACTATGAAACAAAGTCTCACTTCCATGACCACACATAGGACAAGTTCCTATGGTCATCACATGACGTCTCTCCAACTCCTGGTAACAAGGAAGCAAGTTCTTCACTACTCGCCACCAGAAAACCCTGATTTTCGGAAGAACATTCAGTTTCCATAATATTTTCCACATGCGCTCCTTATCATCTGAAGAAACCACTAAGGAATCATAATATTTCCTCTCAACTATATTACGATAGGCTGAACGCACCGAAAACAGCACATTATTAGAAACCAAGGAATATACCAACTTGGGTACGTGTTTTTTTATTTTGAAATTGATTTTTTTTTTGGAAATTGATGGATGTAACGCGGGAGAACGGAACAAGGCAGGGGAGGGAGTCGGGGCCTGGGAGATCGGACAACTGATGTGCGGTGTATGGCCGTGCTTGGTCCTCTTGGAGGGCATGCGCTTTGCACCGTTTGCTCACCGGGACTGCTCACAAGGCTCTAGAATTTATTTATTGAGATCGACACTGCTTTACCGTGTGTGCTTGCATTCATAGGAGTGAATATGTGTGCATGTATGTGAGCGTCTGCATTTGTACTGTGTTTCTAAATAAACGATCAGACGAATTATCCACCTAGCGCGAGTCTTTTTCACGTGCACCCCCGCCACGCCACAGCAGAGCCACCTCGCCCTCCCGCTTCCTAGCCTCTTCTATGTGGCTGTGTTAGGCTGCCGGTCGGGGGGTACCTGTTGAATATCCAATGCACGCAGTTGATGCCTTCAGGACACCATTCAGTACTACTTCAGAGTAGAAAAAGGGGCGATCAATCTTGACGGAAACATCAACGAATGAAGCAAGATCCTTTGTTTTCCTTTGAAATGAGGTAAAAGGTTTGTCTTTTCATTGAGTAAGTGTGAAAAGAGAGTTTAGTGTTACATGGCCTAGGCCAACGCCGTCCAAAAGCACGAAACCAACGTGCAAAAGAAAAACGATAAACAAGCAAGGATGGGCTATTCTCGTGGTATGAAGTTCACCAAGCACTTGGCTCCAGCAACACCCCATGTCCTCGCCTCCTCTTAGACTTCCGAGATCAAAATGTCGGGAAGATGCAAAGCATGCGTGAAGATCCTAGAGTTATGCTCGTTCCCTAGTTTCCATGTGACTAGAGTTATCATGGAGGTAAAGGCCTTTCGGGGTGAGGCGGCGCCAGAATGCAGAACAACGGCAGCCCAACAGTCATTGCCTATATGCAAGCGCACCCATCTAGTTGGCTCCAAGTTTGAAGAACCAACCATATGAGCAGTCGCATACCAAGTACGGATGGAGAACCTACAACGAAAAAGGAGATGGCTCCCTGACTCCTGTCCCTGCCGACACAGGGGACAATCTCAATGGTTGGGCCAACCCCGCCGTTGGAGACGGTCAACGGTCCATACCATATTCTAAATAACCAACCAAGCAAAGAACTTGTACTTATGAGGGGGCAAGGCATACCAACACAAGGATGTTAATGGCGGATGAAGTAGCACCAACAAACTACAGAAGACATGCCGAAGAGGCGGAGTAAGATCCCGAGGTGGAGAATCGCCAAGTCATAGAGTCCGACGGATCGGGGTTTTCAAAGCAATGCGTTGAAATTTTGGAGTAGAGAACACAAATTGGCATAGGTGATCCACTGAAAGTCCGAAAGTAAAGTATAGTTGCCCAATCTAGGCATCATTATGAAGAGCTTTTTCTGGATTTCCATTCCAACCAAGGCCAATGTAGTCTCAAAGCCCTCGCAAAAGTATCAAGATTAAGAACCCCAAGACTGCCGCAAATCAATTTTCCAGTTAACCTTGCATTTACCCTAGAGAGAGACAGAGGTGAAAGAAGTTGCCGAAAGAAAAGCCCTTTGAATTTTTTCGATGTTCGTGAGGGTTCTTCCAGGAGGGACAACAAGAGGTTGAGACAGACTTGATCCAACTACACCATCCGGCGATCGTGAGGTGCTTGCCAATACAAATGGGAAGCTTGTAATAACATTGTTGCTTAATTTATAATACTTATCCCATTCAAAAAAAAAATGGGAAGCTTGTCCGCCAACTTGTCTTTCAAGAATTGAAAGCCGACCTAAGCGGCAGCCCAAGATAACAAATTGGAAAAGAGACCCTAACAAGAGGTAAATTGGTCAACACCGCCTCCAACTCAACATTGAAACAATGAATGGAACCACCGAACTCTGGGAAAAAATGTGACATCCTATGATACTCCAAAGCTCTGGTGATTTTCCGTATGGCTGTGCTATTTGGCCTTGTTTTTAGCTACACGCAATTTTGGAAGCCGTCGCTCCACAAGAATTTTACACATATTCGTATGAATTGGGTCCATTTTCCTTATCTTTTGGGGGGAATTCATTTCCATATGAGCAGGGGAAATAATCGCACACCCCACGGCCCCACCCAAAAAAGGAAAAGGCCTCAACCTTTTATTAACGAATCAACAGGTCTCAATTAATACTACTCGTAGCTAGTAGCACCCAGGCCCAAATCAAGGTCTCAACTCAAGTCCTAAACACACTGGCGCAGCCCAAGGCTGAAAGAATTCTGGGCTCGCATTACGCTTGTCGCTTGGTACATTCATCAAAGAAGCTCTAAAAAAAAAGCAAGAAACGCAAACGGAGTTTCAGTTTACGTCACTCGTCGCGTCAGGCCACAGGGACTGCACGAGCTCGGCGTAGCAGGCGAAGACAACGGCCAACGCCAGACCGAACAGCGCCGCCCCGACGGCCATCGGCGTGGTCCCGGCCACCCAGAGCGCCATGCTCACCAGCAGCGCCATGGCGAACGACCACAGAAGCACCTGCCCGCCCGCCGCGCGCGCCCACGCGAGCAGCCGCCCGTCCTCCTCCTCGTCCGGGAGCGCGCATAGCGCCAGCAGCGACGTGAGGACGCAGAAGCTGAGCAGCTGCGACGCCGACACGGCCAGGAGGAGGTACTCCTCCCGCGCCACCAGCTGCGCGGCGAACAGGGCGCCGGTGGCGAGGACGACCAGCGCGAGCGTCCGCGCCGCCGTGGGCGACGCGCAGGAGCACCGCTTGGCCTTGCAGCAGACCGACAGCGTCTCGTGATCCGCCGCCGCGGGCAGCAGCAGCAGCGGCTGCTGCTTCTCCATGTCGGGATCCGACCCGTCTGTCTCTGGTCTGGCTCCCATCACGTACAAATCCGTGCAGGCAAAACTGCTGAATTGGATGGAGTATATAAAGACGAGACTGTCTGCTATGATCCAGGGCCGGTCCTGAGATTTTAGGGACCCGGGGCGAAACTAAAATTTGTGGCCCTCAGTTTAGACATCATCATTTTGAGATATCAATATATTAAGCTAGCAAGCCGTCTCATTAAAAACCTTCCAGTCCCCTTAGATACCCTGGTAAGGAAAAGAGTGCGTCTGAAACTTGCTGCTTTAAGCATCCACTATAGTTACATTGTTTATAAGTTTGACAAGAAGAAAACTAGAGGGTTCATCGACCCAATTACAAAAAAAATTAGCAATAAATCTAGGGGCTTAAAAATTTCTTCTAACATTTCTAGATGCAAACTCACTTATAATAGGGTCGATGTCAATGTCGTCCAACAATTGCTTCTCGATGCATAATGTCGCCAAACCATTTAACCTCTCTTGAGTCATCGTGGACCTCAAATAGTTCTTCAATAATTTCAACTTAGAAAATCTTCTTTCAGCTGATGCGACAGTCACAGGCACGGTAAATAAGATGCGATAAGCAATGGAGATATTAGGATAACAATCAACTTCTCTGACATGCTTGAAAATCTCCATGGCAGACATTGCGTCATCAGGCAATGTGAATCTCATCATCTTTAGTTCAGAAATCAGATCATATACCTCAACATCAGATTTACCGCCATGAGAGAAAGTTTTTGCAAATTTTGTGCAACCTTCTTCAAGTTCCTTATCATTTAAAGACTTCAAGGTGATCGAGCTCAATAAAAAACCAAATATATCTTTAAACACCATGAGTTCTTTAAATCTATCTTTCAAAGAAGTGATAGCCATATCAACAACAACATAAAAATATTTGACTTGAAAAGCCTTCTCGGCCTCTAGAATTTCTTCTTCAGAATTACTTTCATCAAACTGATTCTTCCTCTTAGCACGACGTTTTACTGGAAACAATGGCTCTATACCCATTTCATTTGCAATACCTTTAGCAATGATCAAACTAGAAGAATATCCCTCATCTCTATACTGCTCAAAATATTGTGTTATACCTTTTATTTGCTTCAATGTTGAGTCAATGCACATGGCTGAAGATTGCAACATCTTGCTAACTTTATTCACTGCAAATAGAATGTCATGCCAGATAATCATACCAACCAGAAATTCAAAGCGTCCAAGTGCATCAAACAAATTTTTTGCATCACTTTTATCCTTAGGATCAACGTCAGAAGAATGGCGTAACTCAGACAAAGCTGACCTTATCTCAGTAGCTTGATATCTTATTGCCGTGACACTTTTTATTCTACTCTCCCAGCGAGTATTGGACAATGATTTCACAGTCAAACTAGGTACATGTTTAAGCAATACATTCCACCTTTTTGTAGAACCCGCAAACAATACATATATGCGTTGAACAATTCCAAAAAATGTAACAGCTTTCTCACATGATTTTGCCATATCACAAAGAGTGAGATTGAGACTATGGCAAGCACATGGCATATACAATGCTCTAGGATTTAGCTCAAGTAACCTAGAATTTACCCCTTTGTACTTTCCTTTCATATTAGAACCATTATCGTAGCCCTGTCCCCTGACATCTGCAACATTTAGGCCAAACAATTTCATAGATTCAAGCAATACTTTAGAAAGCCCCAAGCCAGAAGTGTCATCCACCTTCAAGAACCCCAAAAAATACTCCTCAATCTTAACCTTGTCATCAGACAAATTAACACATCGAACTAAAAAAGTCATTTGTTCTTGATGACTGACATCAGGTGTACAATCTAGTATAATAGAGAAATACTTGGCCTCTTTAACAACCTTTAAAATAGCACGTGTGATGTCAGAAGCCAAAAGAGATATCAACTCATTCTGAATTTTATGACTGAGATAATGATAATGAGTTTCTTTGTTCTGAATACGTCTAATGTGATCTCGCATTACCATGTCAAATTCTGCAACCATCTCAACACAAGCTAAGAAATTACCATTATCATCCTTGTAAAGCTGCTCACTATTTCCTCGGAAAGCCAAGTTGCGTTTACCAAGATATTTCACAATGGCTATTATTCTTAACAATACTTGCCTCACACGTTCTTTCTCCTTTGTGATTTGATGCTGCAATTCTTTGTCAATAGTTTCCTCTTTTCGGAGTCGAATCCTCAATTCATTCCACTTGTTCATGTTATTAATATGATGGATGCTATTTTCATGTTCTTTAAGCTTCTCACTTATGCGCCTCCAATTTCGAAACCCATCATGTGCTAAGGAACTCTGAATCCTGTTAGTGCTAGACTTGAAGATCTTACAACAGAAGCAAAATATTCTATCCACATCCTTCGAATAAACTAGCCATTTTCTATCATGTTTTTCTCCATTGTTTAATGACCTGTAATAATGATCATATGAAAAATGCCTTGATTCTTCACATTCTGGATCTGGAGGGTACTCCATTTTCTCCTCTCTAATAGGTCCTTTCTCAACTAAGATGTCTCTTGCTTTATTATCAAGATTATCCCAATTTCTTGGATCATAAATATCCGAGGTATAAACAGGTTGTTCATCAACACTAGCAGACTTTCCATGTGAATCGGATGAATTAGCTACATTTTCAGAGCCACTTACAGTGCTATCGCCGATGTTGGTGTCCATGTTTTCTTCTTGCTGGTCAGATTCAGAATTCCTATTTGCTTGTTGCTCTTCTTCCACAGCAACTATAGCCAACTCATCATTTGAGTTTATTGAAACACCAGTATTGCTCTTAAAAAACTTGTAAATATCCCCTTTCTGTGATTTTATCAGTTCGTCAACACGTTTTGCTTTTTTCCTTTTAGCGGCGCCGGACTCGTACGTTCTCGAAGACATTGCAACGCAGAATGCTGAAAAATATACATCAAATGATGAAAATGAACTATACCAGGAGAGAGTATTGTACTATTGATTAAAAAAATCAAAAATTTAGAATATAATAGTCTGGAAGACTGGAAATAATTTATACCAGTAGAGTATGTACGTCCGTGTTCACGTCGTCGAGAGAGTCAGGAGGGAGAGCGCGGCTGAGGCGCTGATCACGGGTCGCTGGATCGCACCACGCACAGCGGCGGCGTGCCGGCCCTGGCGGCGTGGGATGGGATGAGTGCAGCCGTGCAGGGCGTCAGCGATGGGATCGGCCCTGGCGGCGAGGGAAATACGATACGGCGATGGGCGATACGATCAGATACTAGATCGATCCATCGATCGGAATTCGGAAGAAGCAGCCAGCGATAGCTAGTACCATGCGATGCCTCACGTCTTGCCTCCCTAGCGTCTAGCGATCACAGCATAAGGCCCATTAGCCCAAAAACACTCATACAATTTTTTTTTCCTGGACTGAATATACGTATACATATACTGATATACATGTAGCATACCTGGATGGGGGCCCCTGGGTTTTGGGGGCCCGGGGCGGCCGCACCCCCTGATCCCCCCCAGGGCCGGCCGTGCTATGATCCCATCCAAGTAAATAAATTTCTACAAGTTGATAAGCTCGGGGCTCGGCAAAACCAAGAAAGGCTTATAGAAGTAAGCTGGACCAAGCTTGAATGGCGAGCGGGCTTTACAAGACCGCAATAATGTGCTTATATCTGACTGTCTGAGTATCTTAGGTAGCTATAAGAAGGGACGCCACTGTGAGCAATTAGCATATGTTTACCTCTACAGAACAAAGTCATTTTTCTGCCGTCTGATTTGAACCACTTTCGTTTTTCCCCCATCTTTCCCAGGCTATTGCGGCCGCCTCAATTCAACCACGTCTCGATCGGTTGACGCCATACATCGACCCCTCCCTCTAAACCGTCTCGTAACCCTAACCAGTCCATCTTGCCATTTTTTTTTCTTTGCTTGAACCAGTCCATCTTGCCATGCGCCGGCCAATTCACCTGGAAGTCTGAACTGATGGAGAAAATGAGTGCAATATTTGTTAATACTACTCTCATTATGTTAGGGCTCCATCACACCTTAGATGTAGGAACAATGTATGGGTGTAACTTTTAGTTTTAGTTAATAGTGTGTTGGCTGGGTCTCGAACATGTTAGACGTGGGGCAAAGCACGGGTTGGGGATGAATTGGTGACATGGGGGCGGCGCTTTATTGCATCTTTACTTATTAATTTTCAGAATTTAAATTTTTCAAGTTGTTGTTTCACTAGATTCGTAGTTTTGTTTAACATAGCAACAATATCTCTGATATTACCGAAACTTGATTGCAATGGTTTGTTGGTAAGCCTTCTAAAATCTGGCGGACTTGTTGGAGAACCGCCTGTGACAATTTGGCGACCAAACAGAACAAATTCAAAAGGAAGTTGGAGCTAGACACGACCTGTTCTATCTGTGGGTGCAAAGCTGAATCTAGCTACCATGCCACGGTGGAGTGCACTAAACCAGGGCCCTTAGAGAAGAGCTGCGAAAGGTTTGGGATCTGCCACATGAATCTTTCTTCAAGTTCTCTGGGCCGGACTGGCTCCTTGTCATGTTATCCAATTTAAGCAATGACAGAAGGGGTCTGCTCCTCATGACCTTGTGGCGAAGCTGGCACCTTAGGAATACGTAATCCATGAGAAAGGTAATTGCACCATTGCTGCCTCGGTAAATTTCCTTGATCGATATCTGCAGGAACTAAATTTGAAAGGCAGAAGAGTTGTTAGCGCAAAGGGTAAAGAACCTTTGGTTAACCATTCGAATTCAGCTCTTATAGACGCAACTACAAGTTCTGATCGGACTGACGCTCCGAACACTAGAAATTGGACAGCCCGGAAGTGGGATGGCTGAAAATAAATGTTGACGCCTCGGTCAACCCTGAGATGGGCACCTGCTCCATTGGGTGTATCTGCAGAGACCACACTCGGAAGTCATCTGGGCAAGGATTGAGGCAGAGGCGAACTGCCAGGATGTGGTGGAAGCTGAAGCAAAGGCGTGCCTGCTGGGGCTTCGGTCTGTGCACAACAGGAAATTCTCGTCGATCATTCTGGAATCTGATTGCAGCTCGGTTGTTGAAGCGATCAAACGCAGGAACCAGGGGATGTCTAGACTCTGGAATTTATTTGAGGATGTTAAACAACTACAGGACAACACTTTTCGTTTTGTAGTTGAGAAAATTGGAAGAGAGAGCAACAAGGCAGCTCACGCTCTAGCAGATGTAGCTAGAACTATTGGGAACAACTATTTCTGGGTTGGGCATGTCCACCCAGCTATAGTTCATATTGTGGAGTCTGAAGCTGTAAACTGTTCTGATCATATATGAAAAATCTCTCTTCCTCGCAAAAAAAAAAAAATCTGGCGGACTTGTAGTTGGTCATTACATAAGCATATTTTATAGTCCTTAAGGTTTTCCGTGGAAATCAACATTAGTTTTGCATGGAAACATGAAATGCCAAATTGTATTATGAGATATCAACAAAATCAAAAGAATGAGAAAGAATATTATCTTCTTTTTTTATAAAGGGTCTTTATTACTTAAAAGTTTTAAGCATTACACCCGACCTCTGCATAGTAGGATGCACACAGCCACAAGTTCACGAGTACCCAATACGAAAAATAAAAAAGGTGAATTACATATCATCATGAGAAAGAATATTATCTAAATGACATGGTCTATTTGATTTCAGCAGCATCGTAGAACATCTACTTCCTTAAGGATAATACTTACCAGTAAAAAATATTAAAAGACACAAATAGTGACACTCGCTTGTAGAATTATCTTGTGAGACGAAAGGTAGAATTATCTTGTAAAAAAATTTAAATGACACAAACAGTGACACAAACACGCGGGCCAACTCGACGTAAACCGCTGAACAGGTCTGGTGCAGGTTGGGCTGACGGTTTGGCCGGTTTGAGACCAAACTGTGCACAGATTAGGTAGAGAATGAACTTCATTGAATAAGCACATGCATGACACAAAATATACCCATCTCTCCACAAACTGAACTGCGGAATTATCTTGTGAGACGAAAGGTAGAGAATGAAACTTCATCGGCAATTAAAAATAATATAGTACTGATTCACTTCATAAACTTCATGTGAAATGATTGGTTCGATTTTTCTCTGCACCAAGTAGTAGGCCATAACCTCGTGAAAAACAGTTCGGAGATCCGTCTGCTAAACTTTTGATAATGATGATTCTGTCGCCGCCCATAGTAATATCAGCAGTCAATTAGAGGGTTGAGCCAGTTCAACAAAAAAGACCATAGAACTACTCCGTTATTTCAGGAAAGATGAGTAAAATGACCTGGGATGAAAATCCATATAATTCCAAACTGGTAAGGAAACGTATAGAAAACATGTCTATGACATTAAAAGAAGCTATCAACGGAGCAAAGTGTAGTACACATACTTGCCCTCCTCAAAAGCTCCATCGAAATCCGGTGAAATGGAAAATAAGAAACGGTCATATATGATTTTAACAACAAAGTTTAATAAGAAATATGCCGATTTTTAAATCATATGGGAAAGTCTTCCTAAAAAAAATCATATAGGAAAGTTACAAAATGTTTGCTCACCGGTGTCTTTCTACTTAGAAATGGTACATCGATTTCTTCGGATACGTATGGAACACCAATTGAAACGTTCATAGCACCTTTGTTATGTCCTCGAACACGAAAAGCAGATGTGAAAAATAGTTGCGCTGCAGTTTTTGGACAATGCAATGGAATCACTAAAGAAAGTACTACATAGACTGGGTTTGTGTGAGAGGGAGAGGTGCTTGCAGCAGCAGAAAACACCACAGAATACCTCTTGAGATTGATCCGCACAGCGAAGTAGGGGGGAGGGACAGCAGATGCCGGCAAAGACACCGGACTTCTCCTCCTGTACACCGTCCACTGCCGTTGCTATGGACGTGGGGCCATCTCCTCCACAAGTTCAGCCATGAAACTTCTCCACAGAATCACTCACAAGGTGCTTCTTTTTCCTTCTAGCACTCCCTGGTTTGGATGACATACAATGGGAAGAGAAGATTAAATATGAGCCTAGAAAGTGGAGAAGAGGCTGCGGAAAGTAGACAAAGAGGCACGGAGCTGACGTGAAGAGTGAAGTGGGAAGGTAGAAGGATACCATTGTTGGAGTGGAATGGGAAGGGCTATCAAATTTAATGCAGATCGGGAGATAGGTAACTGCTCGAAATAAAAACATAAAATTTCTTTGGTGACATATGAAGGATGATGTGGCAGATTTACTTAGGTGGCATGCTAGGATTGCTTAGTGATGCTTGATGAGGTGGACACCTTACATGTTGAGAGAAATCCTTGTAGTGGGTCATTGCTATTTAGATATAGAAGATACGTTTCCGGAAGCAATGCTTGATTTGGCTTGAAATAAGTTCAGACACTAGCATATATTGGAATTTCCGATTCATTTGTTTTAGCTCAATGATATTTTAGATAAAGGGTTTTATTCTATATTTATTCATCCATGACGAAATCGTGTGCTAGTGTATGTTTTACCTTATATTTTGTGCTATTGCACAATATTTAGTTTAAAATAAAATATAATGATATTAATACAAGATGTGTAGCTTCCACCGTATTGATTACGATCCGGTGACGACTCATGGACACTATGCAAGTTTACTATTAATTATAGATAGGCTTTGATGGTACATCAAAATCGTACGTCACACCAGTTTGCCCGTCAGGAATTAGGAAATTAACTCGCGGTCCAAGAGAAATATTTCTCTTTTGCATTTCCACACCTCAAGTTTTGTGAATTAACTCGTGCTCCAACCCCTCCAGTCGAGTTGGGTCAAACCATCAAACGAGCATGCACCTGAATCCCCACGTCTCCCCGGTTCGTGCACCTCGAAATCCTTACATGTAAGTTGTCTGTGTAAACACACATGTACTATTCTAATAAGAATAATATATAATAACTTCAAACCAAAAGTAAACAACGAAATATGCCAAGAGGTGTTGTGTCACCGCATGACTCAAGTTTCACTGGTTAGATGCTATAGGCAATTCCCAAAATTTTGCTGGAAGGGTTTATCGAATGCTACATATTTCATATTTGAGTAAGCATTCAAATATGAAAATAGGGCAATAAACTCCGCCTATCATTGGTTGTACCTAAAAATTGTTCGCTTTCTTGTTGAAAACATTGTGTGGACTTCTATTGGACTTTCCCTGGGATGAAAACACATGGTGTAACTTTGGTGTTTAGATCGAGCGACGACGGCGCATACGCACTGTATCCTTCTTGAAGGCGTTGCTCTTAGAGAGATTCTTTTGTAGTGTGGATGTTAATGGTGGTGTTTGTTTCCCATGGCAGGTGGCTTGTTTTCCGTTTCCTTTTCTTTCTTTCTTTTTGGTTGTGTGCATTATTGATGTCTCGATTTTTCTTTACTTTATGTTGTTGCAGAGTCTAGGTGTAATTGGTGTCTTTTTTAGGTTAATGTATTTTCTTTATTAAAAAAGATCCAATTAATCTCTTAAAAAAAGATCCAATTAGCCAAGAAACTTGTTGGGCGACTCAACTTATGCAACAACGGTATCTGTTTCACACTCGTCTCTCATTAGAAATGAGGCAGAGCAGAGAGACTGGATTTGGTTAGCGAGATAATGGGTTTGGTTAGCGTGATAAAGAGGCGAAGAAAACAGTGAATCTGTGTGCCAGAAACGTGGCATATAAATTGTGGTCAAATCAAACTTTATAAGTCTGACTAAGCAATAGAAAAAGATTAACACCACCAAATACATTTATGATTTAAAAAAAAGTACGTTATAGGACGTACTCCCTCCGTTCCAAAATACTTGTCTTCCATTTGTCCAAATTTGAATGTACCTATACACAAAAACATGTCTAGGTACATCCGAATTTAGACAAATGCAAGACAAGTATTTTAGAACGGAGGGAGTAGATCCGATGTACTCAAACATTCGCAAGCCAAATTGTGGCATCAACCAATCAGCCCCATTATTTCCCGTCTGATCAAGAGACGTGGTGCGTGTCATAGTAACGCTTATTTGACATCAGTTAGCACGTGTACGTTTCTGGGGCTGTGAGAGCTCGTCGTTGCGCCACTCTTGGCTCACTTCTCTTTTCCCGAACACAGCTCCCCCAGGCTATCTGCACCGTTACGCGAGCGAAAAACGGCGCAATCTCTGCCATGCAGAACCAGCACACGATGGCCCCCAGCACGGACAGGGCGGCCCCGGCAGTCCTGGGCACCCTCGGCCTGTCGGCCACCCAGCAGGCAAGGCCAGCCCATAGGCAGGGGCGATGGGGCGCCCGCCCCGGGCCCTGGGAGGAAGGGCCCTGGCCCAGGTGGTAGCTTAGTGTATTAATACAAGGATATTTCCGCATTTGGGCAGGAAAAAAGAGGAAAAATAAAATGGCCGAAGCCCACCAGGCCACCACGCATCTAGCACTCACGGACCAAAATATCAATCGTTAGTTATGCTGGTTCCTGCTGGACCCAACGCCCATCGTCTCCTCTGTTCTGGTAGTCGTCGTCTCCTCTTCTCCCCCAAATTTTCAAACCCACAGAAAACAGCACCACTGGTCCCGTGCCTTTCCAATTCCGAGGTCGCCGTAGCTATTAATACATCTCTCTTTCCATCCCAACGTTCTCTCAATCCTCATCAAATTAGACGTTTGAGGCACGAGGCCTCAGAGATGATGGTATGTCTCCCTCCTGCCTCCTTCACCTAATCCAATTCCTAATCTTGATTCGCTGCTAACTAGCGTGGCTCCCCGGCTCTGACTGCTTGACATCTTCAAATCTGTTATGCTTGCGCTTCTTTAGGTCTGTTCTTCACGTGATATAAGGAGAAGAGATGGGGCCGTGGATTGAGCGAGCGATCTTCTCCCATGTCTTCGTGCTGAGATGGGACCATTAATTTGTGGTATGAGTTTTATACTTGATATTCCATCGATGTATGTTCTGTACTGGATTTTATAAAGTACAATATATTCTAAACTTTTTTTGGTAGCAAGGGCCCAATTTTGTTGTCTCGCCCCGGGGCCTCCAAACCGGCCCTGCCAGCAGGTCATGCTGACGACGAATGCCATGACAAACGACCAGAACAGCACCCGCGCTGCCGCCGTCCCGGCCACGCGCGGGGCGGCGGCTCCGGCTGGCCGCGGCCTTGGCACCAAGCGAAGAGCGACGAGGAGGCGCAGAATATCATGAACGACGCCGCGAAGCCCACGAGGGTCGCGTACTCCCGGCGCTCTGCCAGGTCGACGGCGAAGCCCAGCCCAGCCGTCGCCGTGACCAGCGCCAGAGTCCGGACGGTGGCGGGGGAGGTGCCAGGGGAAGCAACAACATGGGGTGCCATCTCGCTCCCAGGTGCGCAGACGGTTAACTTGTGGTCTGCAGTGGTACCAGGTAGCGGCGGCGTCGGCAGCAGTGGTTGCCGCTCCAGGTCTGGAACCGCTGCGGCTTCATCTAGCTTCGTCTTGTTGTCCTTGTCCATCTGAAACTCTGTCCTGCGAGTTTGTAATGATATACTCCACTCGGAATAGAACAAATGAACGCAATTTATAGGGCCGTGCAGCGCTGCGAGTGCCGGATGAAAGTAATGATGCGGTGCATGTCTCTGTCGCGGCGACTATACCTATGATCGATCGATGTGGAATTTCTGCAGGACCGATGAAAGTAATGATGCGGTATACATATTCCAACCCGCAGAACAAGAACAAGTACAAACCGGGCGGAGCACCAGTAGACATGGTAAGGCGTATCGCAAATGAAGTGCAGAAACTATTGCGATGCTGCTGATCTCAACATAAGGCTTTAGAGTTTAGAGTGATGCCTTGTTGAGCCGTAGTAAAATTGAGTCTTCGAAGGCCCACTGTCACTGCTTATGGACCCGAACCTGGGTGATTCAAAATCAGGATAAATCTGTCACTTGGCCTGTCCTTAACTGTTAGTTACAACTGGACCGTCTAAACTCTGCCCAAATGAAACAGGACTAGTCCACAGCATAGTCATCTCAGTTTGGACCACTTATGAATGAAAGGTGATCTAGATGGAGTTGTTGTCACTACTACTTCACCATTAGTGCACCTCTCTTAAACCACCACTATCGTCTGAATAAATCTCATACTCATATATGAATAACAACCTGAGCATCAATTCAGTAGTAAAAAATTCTCTAAAATTCATTAGTGTAGATCTGCACATGCATAGCATGACATATTACTGTATTAGGGTATTTACTTATCCTTACAGATAACATCCCTAGTTCTATCAAGCACAAGAGTAGTGTAGCCTCCAACCAAAAGTCCTCATATAACCAGGTTGCCACATCGAGTCCCCCCTTATTTGAACTACTTGGTAATCTTGCAGAAATAAAAACCTCAACCACACTACTTTCCATCATTGAAAATAAATAATGTCTTCACATATTGCATCACCCCTGAGTTTATAGTTGAGAAAAACATTTGACCGTTAGCAAGGCTATAACTTGACCAAGGAGTTAGCTGATCCACATTGCCAACAGCCCACGCCAGTCAGCTTCAAAATATCATTTCGAACTCAGAAGTATTGCACGCCAGTGCGGGCTGAAAAAGCAACTGTTATGCGCATTTTCGAAATGGTCTGGTCTGCACAGTACATGTCCAGAAAAGCTCATGCTTTCACGGCATCTCTTGCAGCCAGTCGCTCGTCCTCAGTGGTAAGTCCCTCAATCAGTGAAATATACGTGCTGTCATCAGGGGTGATGCCATTGCCCACCATTTCTTTAACCAGCTCCTCGGCCTCGTCTCCCTGGCCATTCTTGCAGAGCCCCTGTATCATTGCATTATATGTCAAAATGGTTGGGTTGAGCCCCTTATTTATCATCTCATCCCGAACCTTCACAGCATCCTTGATGTCACCCTTCATGCTGTAGCCGCTGATCAGCGTGTTGTAACTGACAAGGTCTGGCTTGATACCGCTCTTTGTCATCTTCTCAATGAGGCCACGTGCTTCATCAAGACGCCCAAGCAAGCACAGCCCCCTCATAAGAGTATTGTATGTCACATCATCCGGTGTGATCCTCCTCTTCTCCATTTCTCCCAAGATCTCAAATGCCCGATCCATATCTCCACCAGTGCAGTGGCTATTGATCAGGGCATTGTACATGACGAGATCAGGCCTGATGCCTTTTCTCACAGCCTCATCAAACAGCTTGTCTGTCTCCTGAACCATCCCCTTCCTGGACAAGGCATATATCAATGACGTATAGGTCACCACCGTTGCACGGATCCCTTTCGCAACCATATCTTCAAACATCTTGAGCGCTTTCTTCTCCTTTCCCTCTTTGCAGTACCCGTTGATCAATATATTGTAGGTGAACACATCGGGTGCAAGCCCCGTTCCGCGCATCTCCTCAACCAATGCATACGCATCCATAGCACGCCCTTCCATGAACAACGCGTGCACGAACAGGTTGTACGTCGGGACTGTCATGGAAACCCCCCTCTCTACCATTTCATCTCGGAACCGCAGAGCGGCCTCCAGATTTCCTCGTTCACAGTACCCTCCAATCAATGTGTTGTACATCACGGCAGTTGGCTCGACTTCTCCTGCTACCAGCATTTCGTCGAACACCTTGGCTGCTTCCTCGAGCTTGCCGACCTTGCACCACCCAGAGATCACCGTGGCATAGGTGTACTTGTCAGGGGCGATGCCGCCGCGTTCCCGCATCTCCCGCATGACCTCCAGCCCCGCCTGGACGCGGCCGCGGGCGCAGAAGCCGGCGATGACGGTGTTGTAGGTGACGGCGTTGGGGCGGGGCATCTGCCGGAGGAGCTGAAGCGCCTGGACGGGCTTGGCATCGGAGCAGAGGTGGCGCAGCATGATGTTGAAGGTGGTGGTGCAGAGCGGGAGGCGGAGGCGGAAGATGTCGGCGAAGAGGGCGAAGGCGGATTTGGAGGGGAGGGAGGAGAGGAGCGGGTGGAGCGTGGCGATGGGGATGGGGAAGGAGAGGGTCTTGAGACGCGAGTAGAGGCTGAGCGAGGTTGTGTGTGGGCGCCCGGAGATGGTGGCGGTGAGGAGCAGGTGGGGCAGCGAGGGGGTGGCGGCGGTCAGGTGCGGGAGCACGGCGAGCGGGGAGAGCGTCAGGTCCGCGGACAGCGCCGACTTGAAGAGCGCAAGCGCCGCGGCAGGCGTGGGAGCGGCGCGGGCGGCCATGGCGATGGCGGCGGGGGAGGTGGGCGGCGCCATGGAGGCGGAGGTCTCTGCGAATCAAGAGGGGTTTCGCGATGTTTTTTGTGGAGAACGGACAGATACAGAACGCGAAGGCATTCAGAAGTAATAAAGATGGCAATTTTATCCATAGGTACGGGTACCCGCGGGTATCGTACCCGCATGGGTAGGGTATGGGTACAATTTTATACCCATGGGTAGTACCCGTACCCACCCGTTTAAGTCGTGGGTAGGGTACGGGTATAACCTCGTACCCATGTGTATACCCATACCCTACCCATTTATATATCTTACCCGTGGAGTTCCAACATTTATTCTCGTAAGTTTGTAGACCTATGTGAAGTTGTAATCACTTGTCAATTTGAGTTGACATAATTGTAGACCATACACGGGTATTGGGTACCCAGTGGATATATCAAATAGTACACAAGTTACTCATAATTTTACATTCATCGATAAATTTTTTGATAAATGAAAAATATTTATCTCAACTCAATAACATATATTTAAGTATGTGACAATTATGTCAACTCAGATTGATAATTGATGACAACTTCACATAGGTCTACAAGTTCACGAGAATAAATGTTAGACCTCCACGAGTAAGTATATAAACGGGCAGGGTATGGGTATACCCACGGGTACGAGGTTATACCCGTGCCTACCCGCGAATTAAACGGGTAGGGTACGGGTACTACCCATGGGTATAAAATTGTACCCATGCGGGTACGGTACCCGCGGGTACCCGTACCCATGGATAAAATTGCCATCCTTATTCAGAAGACCGGAAGAACATACCAAACCTGGACGACATTCAGACCTGGCGAGAGGTCTCTAGCCCCCAAAACTTCTTTCTTTTTTGGAAAAGGGTGAAGCTCCGCCCAAACTTCACATTACAACATCATTTTATACAGGATTTCAAAGTGAAATTGACTTTGGCAATTGGCATCACACTTCTACTTCACACTAGTATCGAAATAGAACTAGAACCTGGCGCTACTACCAACCAGAGAGAGCACATAAAGCAGGGAACAACTGGGATAAAGATGAATTACTACAGAAGGAATCTTGCCATAAACGAGTTATGTCCGAACAACAAGGAGTGCAGCCGAATTTGCATTCAAACAAAATAGAATCTATCTCGATGGGGAAAAAAGATCAACTCAAAGTATCCAAATGGTACATTACAATTACATGGCTCAACATTACAAGTACAACACATCAACAACTTTCAACAACAAGAGTTCTGAGTCGACATATTCCTCGAGAATATCTGACTCATCTACTAATACACTATACTGGAAACATAGCTGAGGCACGCTAATTCGCAGACCGAAACATCATATACAAAATTTTCCTCGGGAGATGATCACGAGAAAAGCCTGTTTCTCTGCGTTGCACGTCTACTTCAGAACTCCTTCCGACCGCTGCCACTCCTCTCTGTGCTATGCTGAGTTTCTGTCCAGCCAGTCGCCGAGGCTATCCTGCGAACCAACACAAGAAAGAAACACACGATGAAGATATTCGCCGTGACAAACACACCGGGAAATAAGCAGGACGCAACACACGGCCGATACACTTACGGTCAGACCGAACAAATCCGGAGGAGTTCCGACGAATATATGATCCAGGCCAGAGAATTCGTGGAGCGCGTCCATGCCGGGGTAGTCGAGAGGCACCGGCTCCTCATGGATGTCGTTGTTGCGCAGCGGGGGCAGTCCAGCCCCCGCGTAGTCGACCTCGGCCTGTGAGGTTCCAGCAACACATGCGAGGTGGTCTTCAGCTTCCGCCTTCGGCTGAACACCAGATGAGCCAGGCTTTTCCTCATCCTGTCACAGTTTCAGAAAATGTAGTAAGTAACATGAACGGCAGTTGATAGATAGCAGTGCAGTGACACGAAAGTCAATGATTATGGTAACCTGATTCTGCTCTGTTTCGAGCGGACTACCGCTGAGGCGACGAGGCTGCGGAGGGTATGCATTTGGGGTTGTAGGATCAATTTCGACAGCATACATTGGAGATTTCCCAGGTTTGTTTGAGTCCACCTGATAAAAGACTCTGGAAACAACATACTCCCCGTGCTTCTCATCTTCCTCTACCCCAAGATGACATTGATGCATCGTCCAGTTAGTTTTATGTCTCTTTCCCTTGTCATATTTGTAAAGAACTAGTATTTTTTTCCAGCCTTTTATGACACCATCATTATCGTAAATGCGTGAGGATATTCCAGTCTTGTGCCATCCCATATTTTCCTCAGAATCAGTGTGGTTTTTGTTACTGATCTTGCGACGCTTGCGCCCGCCAATAACATATGCATTTGATATTGTGTGGAAAAAATGACCACTGCTCCCATCCATCTTTATACCTACAGGGACATATATAATAAAAGACTGCACTCTGCAAACTAGTTAATTCAGAAGATCCTGATAACAAGTGCAAAACAAGAATCCTGTACCAGGGAGGTTTTGTGGATGTGTATAGCATATTCCTTCCTCCTCCTCTATGGTTGGAATAAAATCATCTATTTGTTGATGGGGCTCTGCCCTGCCAACTTTTCCTTCTAAATGTGAAAGCAACTCCAGATCAGTTGGAGCAAACTTTACACCAGCAGGAAATCCTAGCCACTGTGGTGAAACCTGCAATGCAAGGCATGAAGTGAAACAAAAAGATGTCCGGAAATTGTGACGTTTTAACACCTTCCATCTATGAAGGCATGACGTTTTAGTATTTTATTTTACAGTTCAACCTAATCAAAAGACTACGATACCACTATTCATTTGGCCTCGTATTATTGTTGGGATGTTGTATCTCAGTCTAGTTCTTAATATTAAGCGACACTAGAACGACAGAAAAAAATGGGAGTACAATGCAATATCAGAAGTTTTGCCATGCAGAATGGCATGTATCTAGAAACAAAGCTAGAATGAGATTAATTCAGGAATAGAGGGATAACAAGACAATATCCATTAGTTATAGAAGTTTTCCTGTTTTTTTGTTCGTTTTCTTCCTGTTTTGATAGCTTTCATAGGTTTGCTAGCACAGGCTTTTGTTTTGTTTTGCTTTGTAAACTTTTGCGCCTTCTGGGCGTTCTTCTGATACAAAACAACACACATATTGATGCTTGCTCGAGAAAAGAGTAAAAACAAATCCAGATTAAAAACCAGAATAGTGGTTCTGCAGTGAGGTATCTCTGCTTATAACCTTAAAAGGGGTTTCTCTACAGGTCTGTTCTTCAAGAATAAGGTGCAAATTAAGCATGTATGTGGTTCAGAACATAACGGTTTTCAACAAGCATATCAAGTGTGAAAACGGATACAACGAAATTGTTACTTACTAGATGTCATTACCAATTTACCATGCATATAGGGTCTAACAACAACTCATCGATTAAAAACAAACTGTTCATAAACGAAGTACTCAAGCAACTAATTCATGGAGTATTAGTGTCGCAACTGATACTTTCTTTTGGAACTAGTGCTTTTTTTTTATCGGTGTTGAAATTTATGCACCAGATTGTAATGGGGAAAATTACTACACAACTGAGCATAAAATTAAATCAGCTATCATATTAAAGAGTTAACGACACTTACATCTCTATTATCAATGTGATATTTGCAACTTGGGCACTCCCTCCAAGCTGCTGCAATCAATTCCTTAATTTGGCAAGGTGAGAGATCAGTGGCGTTTCTAATTATCGTAGCGATTGTCTTCCCAGTAATAATCAACGACCTGCAGCAGAATATGTGAGATAATCTATCTTAGGAAGTATACTTTTTTTTTTTCGAGCCGTCACCGGGGGGAGCACAAAGGCTCCCACCTGAAATTCATTTTATCAAAGAACGGGTGAAATCCCAGCAGGTTACAGGGTAGAGTGCGGCGCCGACAATCCAGCGAGCACAGCCAAACAAAATGGCATCAACACACACTATTTCTGTTAAATCATGCATAACAAAGATCCTACCTGTCCCATAAAAAGCTATTTCGGGTTAATAAAAGACCATATTTCAGATGCGAAGCGTAGCAACTAAGCTGATGCACATATAATACTCCGATGATAGGTTAGTAGTAAATAGTTGTAGTACAATGATAGGTTATTGACTTTGGAATAGTCAGTGTTTCTTAGAACAACGATTTACTAGCCTGCACATCAACTCGAGAACAATCGTAGAAATGAAGATAACCAATTACGACCATGTACTAGTTCTGACAGACACTAGATTGTTTTGAGAGATCAACATTTGTCCGGTAGCTAAATAAAGCCTGCTGCCGTCAATTTTGGTTTGCAGATATTTTTGCCTCTCATCGCTATCTTTTATACTCCAATCCAGAGACAAACTTTGACCATGGAGCTCTGTTTCAGAAGAACGAGGGGACGAAGCTAGAGCCCTGTTTGATGCTCTGTTTAAACAACGGACACTCAGCAACAACATGCCCAATCCTGACCAGGTACGATAGATTGCCACCAACAGTTTCCAGCGAGGAACACCGGCATTCTTACCACGCTCCTGCAGCTGGCATTCGTGTATGCAAACGGAAACCCGGAGGCTAAGCCGAAGAGTGCTGAATAAGCGTTCCGTAGCAAATAGAGGCCCGTTCGAGATGGCACAGACTGACAGACAAACGTAATAGATCATCAATACTATTTTCTTCGAACAAGGTGTGATCCATCAGTACTGAACGCCGAACCTGCACCATCGCATACTGGCAGTAATCGGACAATCCAGCAGTGCAAATCTGCGGGCTCTACTCTGATTTCTGATCACCGCGATAGTCTAAACACACAAACAATCAGGGACGAACAGCTGCGAGAGACAGATCAGTCTACACACCAATCAGAAGTTCAGAACAGAACGGAACAAGACCCTTCTCTGCTTCCTTCCAGAGGAAGACTCCTCCTCCACCAGCACCACCTCGACAGACCGCAAAACCCCAGCACGGACACTGCGACGACGAGCAGAACCGGGCCGGATTCACGCCGGCAGCACAGAGGCGTTACCCTTCTCTGTTTCCGTCTTTCTTTTTTTTTTGGCCAACTTATCTGCTTCCTTCGACAAGAAGGCTCCACCACTGCAGCCGCAAAAAAAAAACAGCACTGCCACTGTTGCGACGAGAGGAACCCGGCCGGAATCACGTCGGCGGCGTGAGACCCCGCTGCCCTCCGCCCCTCCGACGTTCTCGCACGCATTTGCTCCGTCAGACCGACACCTGCTTGCTCTGTCACGCGCTCGAGCTGCCGAGGAAACGTTACCATCATCCGTTCCCACCAAAACCACGCACGCACCATCGATCGCGACGCTCCTCTGGATCACTCCTAATAAACACCCCACCGAATCCCCAATCCCCTCACGAAATAGAAGCAGATAATAAACCCAAAACGAGCAGAAACAAAGAAAAAACGAGCAGAAAAGTCAGAGCCAAGTGAAGAGACGGAACCCAGAGCCGAACGCGGCTTACCCTTCCATGGGCGCTCGGCTGCGCTGCGCCTGCGAAGGGAGGAGGCAGCTTGCTTTGGAGCGTTGGGAAGCCTGAGTGAGAGCGGCGAGTGGGGAGCGAGGGAGAGGGCATCCGAGAGAGAGTGAGGGGAACTTCTTGGCAAGTGATGTGGGAGTGGCCGGGCAGCGCGCCCTTAAATAGGCGAGGGCTGAGAAGACCAGACCGTGACCACCGGGTCTTTGTCCACCGCAACAAGCAACCCCTCCCTGCCGTGGCAAGGTTCTGTCGCTTGGCGCGAAGCTGGGCTCGGGTGCAGCCTCGGCGTGGACTCCGCTAGCCATGGATTCTGTCCACGAGAGGAAAGTTTGCCTCGGCGTGGACTCCGCTCGCCATGGATTGGCAGCTTGCTGTTGTACTACTACTCGTACTAGATTCTGTCCACGAGAGGAAAGTTTTCTGAGATGCTTTTGTGATCAGCAGCACTGCTTTGTTCAGATTGTTCTACTGCTACTACAACGGAATGAATTCATGACAAGTGAGAGGATCCATTGAAATTACTCGGGTAAACAACTGAAATCAGCTAATCTTCCGGATAATTTGTCATGATCCTGTTCATGTACGCGCACGGGTGCCTATACGCATTACAATCCTGGTCAGATCACTCACCCATTCCCTGGACCCTGTTCCCCCCACAGGACAAGCAACGATATCTTCTCTAGGTCAAACTGCACAGCATCTCTTTCCGTAGATCATTAACATCCCAAAAAGATTTTGTAGCCACGCGCATGGATATGAGCATATGGCATTGGGGGACATACACACAGTGGGCAACACAGTGGAGTAGGCCAGTTTCTAGCACCCGGCAAGCTCAGCCGATGGACCATACAGTTCCCCTTCCCCTCCCCTAGTTTCGTATTTTTTGCCAAAACTGGCCCCTGGCCCCGAACTAATCTCGTATCTGGCCCTTCCGGAAAACTATGTCCGGATCTGGCCCCTGAGGTCGGCGCCAACGCAAATGGCGCCGAACTTGTGCAGTTCGGCGCCAGCCAAAATTTCAGCCGAGCTAGGTCGGCGCCAATGGAAATGGCGCCGAACCCATCAGACACCAGATTTGAAATTTTGGCTGAGTTCGGCGCCATTTACGTTGGCGCCGAACTGCACAAGTTCGGCGCCATTTGCGTTGGCGCCGACCTCAGGGGCCAGATCCGGAAATAGTTTTCCGGAAGGGCCAGATACGAGATTAGTTCGGGCCAGGGGCCAGTTTTGGCAAAAAATACCCTAGTTTCTTCCTCTACAAGGTAAACGTCTAAAAAACAAAACTGCGAACGTGTCCCCGGACATGGAACCACGCGTACGCATGTCAGGATATCGCCCTAGATATTGTCGGGTCCTTCGTGTGGTGAGGTAAGAAAAAAAGGTTCTCTGAAAACGAAACTGTAGTTTTCTACACCAATCGAACAGGATAGGAAACCGTCAGTTCAGTTCATTGCCACCTATCGTGAGGGGGTAGGAAATTTTTTTTAATAATATTTTTTAAAACATTAATTCGGAAAATAGCGCGCGTTTCCAGAAATTTGGAAACTAGCGCGGCGTCGGCAACAGCCGGGCCGAAAGCAGAGTGTTTCGGCACGGGGTATTTTCCAAATTTCTGGAAAACACGCGCTATTTTCCAAATTAATGTTTAAAAAAATATTATTAAAAAAAATCCAAGATCACGGCAAATTCGCAGCTTGTTCGGCTTGCACAGTTCCTACCCAACCACGGCCTCGCACAGGGCCGGCACGTGACGCGACGCCGCGCAAGGTCGTGATTTAAATCGTGAGCAGATTAAGACCATGCTCTTTGTCAGAATTTAGTTATAAGCATGCCCATCCTATTTTTTTTTTTTTGAAGGGAGTTCGTGATCCTCAGAGTACAACACACACGCACCACACGAACAGAGGCAAAGAAGAACACACACCCCAGCGACGCCGGGATCCACCACACAGCAAACCTGATTCACCCACCAGCAGCACGCCGCCGGGGAGGAAGGAGGCAAGCACGCCGCGCTCCGTAGCCAGTAGCCCGAACAACCTTGTTGAGCAGCCGCATAAGCCATCCGGCGCAAGCACCGCAATCTTGCCGATGAACGAGCTTCGGCTTCGGGCCACCGCCAGCACCACCCTTCTTCCACACGCCCCACCCAGCTCGCCGGCGGAGAGGAACCACCCGCCTGCAAACTCCCACAGAGTTGTCTTCATCCTC
Organism: Poa pratensis; assembly: GCA_947311845.1. Classification (NCBI taxonomy): domain Eukaryota; kingdom Viridiplantae; phylum Streptophyta; class Magnoliopsida; order Poales; family Poaceae; genus Poa; species Poa pratensis. The sequence continues at coordinate 35,579,787 of CAMZMU010000050.1, read as the reverse complement.
GCCGGCCTGAAAAGAGGACGAAGGACAGCAAAAAGCTGCGGGATCCAAAGATCCGCAGCGCCCAAAAGTCGCCCGCGCCGCGGCGAAGCTCCGGAGAACGCCACCGCCAGAGAGGAAGCACGACGACCACCACCTAGCCACCGACACCATCGCCGCCTCCCCGACGCCGCCGGAGGACCTCTACCACGACCTACACTATATACAGGCCGGGATCCGGGGATCCCCCACCCTCCCGCCGCCGGAGCGGCCGACGGAGGGGAGGAATCCCGCGGATCCGCGGCGAGCGAGGTGGCCGGACGGAGGAGCTTCAAAAATCGCCTGTCCCGAACAGTAGTAGGGAGAGGAGAGCGACCGACAGCTCTGTTTTAAACGAAATTCATGCCCATCCTATTTGGACGTTGAGAGGAAAAAATAACGAAAAAGCGACTAGGAACATCACTAATTATTCGGCGTGGACTCTGCTCTTTCGCATGTGTGGCAGCTTGCTGTTAGGATGTCTCCAACGGGGCGACGCATCGAGTCCGCGCGCCTCCGTTCCTGTCCGCGGGGGCCAAAAACACGGCCCAACGGGGCGACGCAAACGGACCGCGGTCCGTTTTTTGGTCCGCCGCGACCCATTCCTGACCCAAATTTGGGCCACCGATGCGTCGGGCGCGGACGCGAGCGGAGCGCTATTGTGTCCTCCTCTGGTCCGCCCCTGGCCCAACCGTCACGCCATTCCCCACCCCAATCTCCTCCGCCTCTCTCGCCCTCCCGCCGCCACCCCGCCGTCGCTCCCTCGATTTGGCACTGCAGGCCATTCCCGGGACGCCATCTCCTGCTCCTCTTCCTCCCCGTCACCGGAGCTGCTTCCTCCCCGCCACGGCCGGTGAATCTTGCGGCCACATCTGTCGGAGCGCCCGCGACACCAACAACGCCCACAAGGTGTTCGGCCGTCAGCCCCGGCACCAACTCAGGTACGAACTCGGCCATGGATAGCTCCGATGAATGGTACTACAAGAACTACATCCTGTGCGCACCATCATCGGATGATTCCTCGGACGATGAGAGTGACGGCCTGGTTGCCACCCTCATCGTCAATGAGTACATTGAGAGGATGCGGCCGGTGTTCCGAGGCTCGTTGTCGGGCCGTTCTCCTGCATTGGACCGGAACCGGAGAGCTGGCCAACTCCAGCTCTGGGGGGACTACTTTCGTCCCCACAGACCCACGTATCCTCCCAAGATTTTCCGGCGCCGTTTCCGGATGAGAAGATCTTTGTTCAACCGTATCCGGTTGGGGGTGATGCATTTTGATGACTATTTCATATGCAAGCCAGATGCATGTGGTGCCCTCGGTTTCTCATCATACCAGAAGTGCACCACCGCCGTTCGCATGCTTGGCAGCATAGATTGTATGCACTGGGAGTGGAGGAACTGCCCATTTGCTTGGCAGGGGCAGTACAAGGGCCATGTTGGGGCGTGCACGGTCGTGCTTGAGGCCGTAGCATCACAAGATTTGTGGATTTGGCACTCGTTTTTTGGCATGGCCGGCTCGCACAATGACATCAACGTGCTGCAGCGGTCTCCGGTGTTCAACAGGCTTGCCAATGGCCTCGCACCCCAGGTGACCTATGAGATCAATGGTCACGAGTATGCCAAGCTTTATTATCTTGCTGATGGGATTTATCCTACATGGACTACTTTTGTGAAGACCATCTCCAATCCCAGTGATGAGAAGAACAAGAGGTTCGCCAAGGAACAAGAGAGTGCTAGAAAGGATGTGGAGCGTGCATTCGGTGCCCTCCAGTCACGGTGGGCTATTGTTCGCCACCCCGCTAGGACATGGGACAAGGACCAACTCTGGGAGGTGATGACAGCTTGTGTGATCATGCACAACATGATCGTGGAGGACGAACGCGACGAGGGTATGCATGATCAGGCTTGGCAGTTTCAGGGTCAGTTGGTACAGCCCCAGGGACCGTCCACATTTGACCAGTAGTTCCATTTGATGAACTATTGGTCTTATTTTTATGTGGTTTGTAAGACTATGCATGAAATAATTTGTTATTTGCGAAACAATTTGTATTATTTGCTGAATTATTTAGATTGTAATAACTATGTGATGAACCATTTGGATTGTATTATTTGGATTGTATAATTTATTTTATTTCCTATATACTTGTTTTGTATGGATTGATAAAAATGATCAAAATGATCAAAAACCCTGGCCGGGCGGACTCGATGCGTCGGCCCAACCCCCCTATATATGAATGAAAATGGCCCATATATGGTCTGTTTAACTAAAAAAGACATGCGGGCGGACTTGATGCGTCGTCCCGTTGGGGGCACTGGCCAGAAAGGGGCGGACATGGGCCGGCCGCGCGTCCGTTCCCCAACCCAAACGGACAAAACGCGGATCAAACGCACGTCCGTTTGGGTCGCCCCGTTGGAGACATCCTTAGATTCTTCTTTTTTACAGTGGTAGCGCTAGGAAATGGTGGCTTGGTATTCAGCCAATTTTTTTCTCCAAATGCAATATATGAACCAAACAGTTCAACAATATTAATGTATGAACAAAACAGTACGGCATAGCAGCAATAGCAATTTTTAATGTATCAGACCATAATAATTATACAGAAACATGAATACATAAGTACCTTTTGATTGATTTTTTTCGTGAATGTGATTGATAAATTGATAATATCCCATCTTACAATATAACTCTACGATCGCCTTTTTGGAAGAGATTGATGACATCCTCATCCTTTACTTGATTGAACAATTCTCTCTCAAGAAATGTAACCAAGGAATTATTCAAGTAATTATCACCCATTTTGTTCCTTAACTTATTCTTCACATAGTTCATTGAAGAGAATACCCTTTCAACACTAGCACTAGCTACTGGCAGAATCAATACCAACTTAAGAAGCTTGTAAACCATATGATAATGTTCATACTTGTTTGTCTCGACAAGCATAACTGAAAGCTCAGAAAAAATTCAAGTTTTGAAACCTTCCATCTCTACGCACATGAGAAACATACATGTTTAGTTGCCATGGAAGTCTTAGCTAGTTCATCACTTGTGAAATCATTAGCATAAAACTTTGTAGCAATCCTAACCAACTTCTCTTGATCATAAGCAGTAAATAGACGAAGTGAATAGAATGTTGCCATGCAAGAAAGTAGTTCCGTGTTTACCTCATCAAATCTGCCATTCAGCTCACTAATTTGCCTATTAATGACACTCACATAAGTATCAACTTTGAAGCGATGGTAATTCAATGCACCATTATAGAAACCCCTTCTAGGCCGGCCAACGGAAAAGTAAGGACCCTCCATATCAGCAACTTTGATCTTATGCTTTGTACATAAAGATGTGACCTTTACGAGAAAATCATCCCATCCAGGACCAGTCCTCAAAACCTCCAAGTGATTTTGTGGCATCAACAAGGTTAATAGCATGAACAATATCTTTGTCTTGCTTTTGCAAAGCTCTATGTATCCAAATTTCTTGCATCAAATGTGCCATGAAAACAAACTCAAATGATCGAAATGGTGTCAATATGGATAGAGCCGCTTGGGCCTCCGCGCCATGGTACTCTTTTCCAATCTTGACGAGGACTCAATGTAGTGCACCATACAGAGAGATGACATGGTTCACAGTTTTGAAGTGAGAGCCCCAACGTGTATCACATGGCCTTCCCAAACCCATTTTCTGATTCAGCCCACTCCCCGTTTCTACTTCTTCCAATTCCAGTGCATCAATGAGTTCCTCAGCTTGAGCTATCCGATGCATTCTCATCTTTTTACAAGACATGCCAAGAGCATTTAACAAGTGTGCAAGTTGTTGAAAGAACCAAGTACAATCACCACTATCCTTAGCAATAGCAAAAAGAGTTAATTGTAGTTGATGGGCAAAACAATGAACATAATAGACATAAGGAGACTCATCCATGATCAGTTTTATAGGGCATTCGCATTACCGTTCATATGTTACTAGCTCCATCATCTGCAAAGGTCAAATTGTACTTCATAAGCATTTGCTGAATTGCAGCTTTAAGTGTCAAAGAGGTAGTATCTTCAACATGAGCAAGACCAAGAAATCTTACAGCCGCCCTTCCTTTCTTATCAACATACGCAAGCAAACATCCAACTGATCATTCTGATACACATCACTAGACTCATCTACAAGTATTGCAAAATGACCACCATCAAGTTCTTCAATGAATAGTTTAGTAGTCTCTTATGCACAACATTTTATCAGCTCCTGGTGTATATCATGGTGCGTCATCCTGCAGTTCTGTGGAGAATTCTTGAGAACAACCCTGTCAACCTCTTCAAAATTTCCTGCTAGCCAATTTAAAAGCTCAAGGAAATTTCCTTTATTTAGTGATTCTTACTTTCATCATGTCCTCTAAATGCCCAGCCTTGGTGCAATAAAAATCTCAAACATCTGAGTGTCCATGTCAAACGTTGCTTATACAAAGCCTTGTATTGTGAGGTGTTTGAAGCAAAATACTCCCAAATTGATGCTTGTGGTGTAGTGAACATATCATACTTCTCTTCAGCTTTAGCATGAGCACTACTAACACCACCTTGATGTTTCGTCAATCTCGACTTCATGTCCTAGTTCCTAAACCCATTCTTCACAAATGCATCTCCACCGGGACATCGTGTCTTATCCTTCAAGGGAGGAATATTTCGGAGATGCTTTTGTGATTAGAGTAGTAATTTTGTGCTGCTTTGTTATACTAGTACTAGAACGGAATGTATTCATGACAGGTGAGAGGATCCATTGACACTGATCTCTATCTCCTGCTAAACATACTACTTTCACTCAACCGGGAACAAAAAAGGAAACTCCGATAGGAATTCCTGAAGAATCTTCCTTAGAAATTGTCACGATTATGCATGTCCATGTACGTGCACTGCACGGGTGCCTAAGCTTTACAGTCCTGATAACTCTCCCCGTTCATGTTTCCACAACACAAGCAACAATGTCTTGTCTCAAGCGTACAAGGTTTCTTTCCGTAGATCGGATGGAACTCACGCCTTGTTTCTTTGCAGTGCCGCCACATCACAGTAGCGTCCAAGCCCATGTCCCCCAAATTTCTTGGCTAGAACATGTCCCCGAACATGGAACCACGCGTACGCATGTAGCTCACTCGACCTAAATGTTGCAGGGTCCGTCGTGTTGAAGTAAAAAGTTTTTTACGACCTAATTGCTGGTTCCTCCTTCCGGCCACAATGTGCATTAGAACCATGTGAAAAGTGTCTTTGACCCCGTGATCTCTCCATTTAAAAAATATTAAAAACTATATTTGTACGTTTAAAAAATTCTGAAAAAATAGACATAGCCAATGATATTCTTACAAGTATGGAAATCACAATTTGGAATTATTTGTATTATGATCTACACACAAAAAATGATAATATCTGATAAAATTTAGAGATTTGAAAATATGAATAAACAGATCCACACTTTTGTCATTTTCGTGTATGTTGGAATATAAAGTATTTGAAATTGATTTTTTCCCTGTGTGGGATACACCATTGACTACATTCGGATTTTTTTCAAAAAAAAAAGTCGTAAATATGACTTTCATTTTAAAATAACATGATCACGGGAGGCAGAAATCTCCACTCGGAACTATTCAAAAGATTTCGATTACATGATGGGTTCGGTCTGTAAATCTTGTTTTATCCATGTCGCTCCCCAAGACAAAAGTTTCATCTCTGATATGACTGTATCTTAGTGTACTGGCCAGTGACCTCGGAAAAAACAGTAGGAGTAAGTCGTTTTTTTTTTTTTGCGAAAGTAAGTCGAATTGGGGACGATAGGATACTGCCGATGGGATGCATGCTGCCACGCGTGTACTACGGTATTGTCCGCTGGGTTTACTGATTCGGAAGAAACGTCAGTTCATTGCCTCGTGACGACAACGAGGCAAGATCGTGGCAAATCCCCTGCCCGTTCCTGTTCGGCCTGCACGATTCCCAGACACACAGGGCAAGAGCAGGGGGGCTGTCTCGGACCCCAGGTCCAAGCATGTTGACTTACACGACGCTGGTCAAGTCTCGCGAAGAACGCACGGCCGCGTTTTCTCACCACTACATCCGGCTTGCGGCAGGCGTGGGAGCGGCGCGGGCGGCCGTGGCGACGGCGGCGGCGGAGGTGAGCGGCGCCATGGAGGCGGAGGTCTGCTAATCACGAGGGGTTTCGTGAGATTTTTGTGGAGTATGGAGGAACGCGAGGGCATTCAGAAGACCAGACCAAACTTGGACAAAACTAGTGGAATTCGGTGCGGCGACACGCCGCACCCATTGTGGTAAAATTCGAATTTGAAAGTGTCGACATTTTAAAATTGTGTAGATTTGACAATTGTTGGAATGCAAAGAGAGCGTACATTCGGAAATTGTTTAGATTTTGAAAATCATTCAAGTTGGAAAGTTATGTAGATTTGAATTATTTTAACGTTAGTAGAAGGGTTAGATTTGGAAGGCATCTAAAATTTTAAAATATTCAAATTTGTACGCCGTGTTCTTGTTGTGAAATTGAAATTTGAAAAATGTCCACATTTTAGAAGTGTGGAGATTTGGAAATTATTGAAATGCAAAGAAAGCTTGTGGTTTAAAATGGTTTAGATTTTGAAAATTGTTCAAATTGGGAAGTTTTCTAAATTCTATTTATTTTTACATTTCTAAAATGGTCAGATTTGGAGGAAATTTTGAAGTTGGAAATGTTCAAATTTGGAGTTTGATCATATGTAGTCAATAGGCAGCATTTATTTTTGTGGTCATTTTGATATATTTTTCATATTTTGTTGGTGGATATGGTTGAAGGTACTGATATTGCAACATTTAGTAGTTCTTGGAAATTGTTTAAATACCGTAAAACAATATCTATAAAGTGTTTAAAATTTTGTAAATCATGCTCTATTTTAAATTTTGCTTTTTGATTCAATTATATTTATTTGGGAAATAAGGTTGAAACAACTATGTCTCAATAATTAGAGGGAATACATTTGTTGAACATCTAATAAATTTACCATCATATACTTGGAGGAAGTGCATTTGGATCTTATTGAAATATTTACCAAATTGGAGAATGAAAACATGTTTTTTGTTTGTCATAAATAGTTAGCATTTACTTTTTTTGACCGTTTGGATATGTTGTTAATATTTTTATGTAAACATTTTTTTTACTATAATTAGCTAGTATTTATTTTTTCCTGACCATTTGGATATGTTATTCATATTTTTCCGATGTATAGATTCAAAGTTATTGTTTTTTTAACACTTTTTATTATATGGGTTTTTAAATAGGTATGGTTAAAATTTGTTAAACATGCATGCAACTGATATAAATAGACAGATTACACTTCCCCGCAAATTTTGGTATATTAATTATATTTTTCTGATTTAAAATGAATTTTGAAAGTTCAAAAGAAAATATGAATTTCTGGAAAATATTAAACTGCTGACAACCGGGCCCACTGTCAGGGATTTAATAATTGTCGAAATTATTTCGGAAAATAGATGGAGGCTGACAGGTGGGGTCGTGATGACGTCGGCTGCTGACGTCATCAATGGCGGCAGAGGCTATGTTGACCATTTCGTCGTCGCAGGAGAGCGGGCGGGGCAGCGTGCGAGGGCGCGTTCGACGCGGGAGGACGCGGGCGACTATAAAGTAGCGGCGCCGCTCCTTTTAGGTCGCCGGAGGAGCTCCGGCGGCGAACCGAAGACGGCGGAGATGCGGTCTCGATCCGCTCGGATGCGGTCTCGATCCGCTTGATTCCGAGCCTCCCAGCTTGTGTCCGTTGGCACGGAGATGTAGGGGAAGACTGCGGAGCTCGTGGCGGCCTTGGATTCGTGTGGGGAAGCGTGCACCGACGGCATCTCGCGTCGGCGACGGCGGCGACGCTGAGGCCGTGCGAGAGGGAGAAGGAGAGGGAGGGGGTGTGTGCGTGGTCCCGCTGGTTGCGGAAATTTGCACAATAGTCCAAATTAGCGAGTAGCTGTAAGTGCATGGCAATTTCCGGATTTGCGAGGATCTTTTTTATAAAAAAAACACGGTGACCGGCGCTGCGGATCATCCGATGCGAATCGAACGGCGCGGACGTGCTGGGTACTGTAGAAATGCATCTATGTAGCATCTGTCGACGTGGGCAGCTCCAGCGGTGGGCTTAAAGGGTCTGCTTTGATATAGGTATAGATAGATTCAGACCGGGCTCGGTCTCTGCACCTAAACACATGAGTATTCTGCCCAATTCATGGATCTTTGTTAAGCCCCAGCGCCAGACCGGTAAAATCTAAACACAACACGAGAAAAACAAATGATTAGCTGCTCCATTTTGTGGCAACGAGCATCACTGATCACTCTGCCAATTTCTTGCAAGCATGTCTGCCTGTCTCGCATCGAAATTGCCTACTTCCGGATGTATGCCTATGCAAGGCAGGGGGTCAGTCCTAGAAAGATCTTATTATGTAGGCTTGTAGCCTTCCTAAAGTTCCTAGGATGGTTCGACTTAACTATGTTCTGACTACGACTTCTTATCCAGGATTTCACAGTGAAGCAAGTGGACTTTGGGAATTGTCATCACACTATAAACTGTTGTGTTGAATTGACACCTCTTCGAAATAAGAAACCGGAACCTATCACTGCTTCTTGAGCAGCGGTCACCTCGACATAGCCAACCAGAGAGAGCAGCAGGAAACAACTAGGACAAAGATGAATTACTACAGAAGGAATATTACCAGAAACGAGTTATGTCAGGCACTCAGGCTAACAAGGAGCGCAGCAGAATTCACTTAAACAAACTAGAACCCATCTCAATGGAAAAAAAAAAGATGAATTCATAGCACCGAGTGATCCATTACATGGCTCAGACATTACAAATACAACATGCTAACCTTTTTAAAAAAAAATTACAACAACTTAACAACACACAGTTCCGAATCGAAAATGCCCGGCTAATCCGCTAATACCACTATACTGTAAGCTGGGGCATGCCAATTTTCGCAGACCGAAACATCATATACAAAACTTCCTCGGGAGATGATTCTCATACATCACGAGAAAAACAGTTTCTCTGCGTTGCGCTGTGACGTCAGAACCCCTCATCTCAACGGTGCTCCTCCTCTCTGTGCTATGCTACATTTCCGTTCAGCCGGTCGCTGGGGCTTCCCTGCGAACCAACCCAAGAAAGAAACACACGATTAGGATATTCGCCGTGAAAAACACACCGGGAGACAAGCAAGAACGCAACACACGGTATTACTTACGATCAGAGTGAGAAAATCCGGAGGCGTTCCAAGGAATGTAAAATTCAGGTCAGAGAAATCGTCGAGCTCGTCCATGTCGGGGCAGTCGGGACGCGGTGGCTTCTCAGGGCGGGCGTCCGGGATGTCGTCGTTGCACGGCGTGTGCTCGTCCAGGTCGGGCAGGGTCTCGTAGCAGTCAACGGCCTGTGATGTTCCAGCGACCCGTGCAAGCTGAACACCAGACGAGCCGGGTTCTTCCTCATCCTGTCAAAGTTTCAGCAAATGCAGTACCGGCAGTGAGATTGAGCAATTGTCAAAGGACTGATGCCAACTCCTTCAGGCCTTGTTTGGTACCAGTGTATTTTTAGGGATTGGCTGGGATTATCCCGGCTTACCTCCGAATCCTCACCTATAGACAATGTCGTTCGATTCTAGTGTATTTAACCGGTTTTATCCCCACTTTTCCCCGTAATTGCCCAAACTCTAGTGTATTTTGCTCAAAACACAACACGCTACCCCTACCTAGTGGATTGGGGATAAATGAGAATTTGATGGGATTGGGTGAAGGTGGGTTTCACCCAATCTCTGTGAAGATTATCCCTACTAATCCGGTGAAAAACCCTAATACCAAACAAATCCTAGCGAGAACCCTGTCGGTGTCTATGAGGATTGAGGAGTAAGATTGTAAGCAGCTCAAGAAGTAAAATGCAGCAGTATGTGGAAGTCTGGTGCAATGACATACTATTCAAGATGTCATTTGGGTTCATGAGAAGATTGGTGCATATGTTGTAGTAACCAGGATTCGTTATGTATTTAAGCTAGCAATAGGAATCAGAAGTTTTAATTTTCAAATATCAAAATATGGCGATAATTACCGTAAGTTGCTAAGCATCGATTTTCATGGCGACTTAGGAGATTCTGATATATTTATGAGAGATTGGATGCACTCTTAAAAGTATAGAATTTTTTTGGGTGAAATATCTTGTTATATTTGTTCGCTTAAAAAGTATGACATCTGTTAAGTAAACACATATACTGACGATGAATTGTTCAGGCTGTAGGGTCCTAGTATTGCAAGGCTTTGTTTCAGGAGCTTCCAAAAATATTGACCGATAGATCAATAATTTAAATCAATACTCGGTAATCCTACAAAAAGAGTTTATTTGACATACTACTGTAGTTTATTGGATGCATATAGGCAAATTGAAGCTTCACATGATCCATAAAGAGAGAAAAAATCTTCCACATTCAGGCAAGTTCAAATGGTTGATGATATTTGTTTCATAAGTGAATGAAAATGATTACCTGATTCTGCTCTGTTTCACATGGGCTACCGCTTAGGCGACGAGGCTGCAGAGGGTATGTATTTGGGGTTGTAGGATCCATTTTCACAGCAAATGAACCAGATGCTACATCAGCAGCATGCATCTGCGACTTCCTGGTGTTTTTTGACCTCACCTGCCAAAAGACTTTGCAAACGACAAGCTCCCCATGCTTTTCATTTTCCTCTACCCCAAGATGACATTGATGCATCGTCCAGTTAGTTCCCTGTCTCTTTCCCTTCTCATATTTGTTAAGGACCAGAATTTTCTTCCAGCCTTTTATGACACCATTATTATCGTAGATGCGTGAGGATGCTCCAGTCTTATGCCATCCCATATGTTCATTAGAATCGACGTCATTTTTGTGACTGATCTTGCGACGCTTGCGCCCGCCAACATCATATGCATTTGATATTCTGTGGAAAAAATGAACGCTGCTTCCATCCATCTTGATACCTACAGAGGCATATGAAAATTAACAAACCCAAGACTTTACTCTGCAAAGTACTATTAGATAACTAGCTCATTCAGAAGGGCCTGGTAACAGGTGCAAATTAAGAATCATGTACCAGGGAGATTTTCAGGGTGCGTATAGCAGATTCCTTCCACATCCTCGATGGTTGGAATAAATTCATCTATTAGTACATGGGGCGCTTCCCTGCCAACCTTCCCTTCTAGATGTGCAAGTAGTTCCTGATCAGTTGGATCAAATTTAACACCACCTGGGAGGCCTGGCCACTGTGATGAAGCCTGCAATACAAGACATGAAATGCAACCAGAAATCATGACATTAGTTGCTTGACTACTTCGTTTATGCACAAATTGTTGATGAGTAAAAGTACTAATTAGTGCACCCTCAATATGTGAATCAGTTTACATTGTGATACCAATTACACCCGGCCTCTGCATGTCATTACCATGCATAAAATAACACCAACTCATCGATTAACAATTCGTAAATAAACAAAGTACTCAAGCATCTATACTTTCTTTGAACTAGTACATTTTTATCGCTGTTGAACTTTATGCACCAGATTGTATTGGGGAAAATCACTACACAACCGAGCATAAAATTAAGTCTAACTATTATATTAAAGTGTTAACAGCACTTACATCAGTATTATCAATGTGAAATTTGCAACTTGGACACTCCTTTGATGCTGCTGCAACCAATTCCTCAATTCCACTAGTTTTGTTTCTAATTATCGCAGCAATTATCTTTGCAGTAACAATGAATGACCTGCAGAAGAATATATGGGATCAGTCTATCTTACGAAGCATTTGATGACACTAACAGATAACAAATTCAACTAATGATTCATAAAAGAAATCCCAACGGACCCAAAAAATGTTATGTCAGCTTAATCGACCGACCTTTTCTAGATACACAATGGAGCAACTAAAGCCTGATACAACAACATTGTTTTGATAGATCATCAATATTTGTGGGTAGCTAACTAAAGCCTACGGCACCAGTTTGGTTTGCAGCTCCTTAGCCTTGCAGTGGTATTTTTGGAAGTCCAACAAAAATATATACGAGACAAATTTTGAGCATGGAGCTCTGTTTCGTCCTCTGTTTCAGAAGAAAGAGGTTTCTAATCTAGACCATGCCCATTGATCTAAAAAGTAAATGATCTGAACAACGGGCACTCAGTGACAACATCTCCACTTATGACCAGGTACAGCCCATCTTAAACCAGCAGCTGTCAACTGTGTGCCAGAGTGTCAACAAGCAGAGAAATCTGGAGGCTAATCACAACTTCTGAATAAGCATTTCACTAGCAGATATAGGGACCAACACAGACCTTGTTCGAGATATGACGGAACGTTTTCTGTGATCCATCAATACAATCAGTCAATACTGAACGGGAACCTGCACCATCTCGCGCTAGCAGCAATCGACGATCCAATCAAACGGCACAAATATGTCTCTGCTTCTGCTTCTTGAATCTTGACCACCGCAAAACAAACTTACAGGGACGGAGGACAAGCTGCGGTCAGAGAGCACCACGAGAGGGGATCGATCCAGCAAATACTGAACGAACGGCGCACCTGCACCATGACATAGCACTACCAGCGAATCGATCGAAGACCAACGGCGCAAATATGCGATATGCACTCTGCTTTGTGACTGACCACTGCGATAGTCGAACAAACAAACGGGGACAGACGGCTGCGAGCGACTAAGAGACCAGTTTTCACCAATCAGAACTGAACGGAACGGAACGGAACGGAACGGAACAGGACATGACCCTTCTATGCTTGGCTCTTCCTCCTCCACCACCGCCTCATTTGATCGCGGAACCCTGCACTGCAGCTGCGACGGCATGTAGAACCGGGCCGGATTTAACGAGGGGAGGCCTTACCCTTCTCTGTTTTTTTTTTTGAGACCTCTGCTTCCTTCGACAGGAAGGTTCCTCCTCCACACCACCGCACAGCAGTCCCAAAACCCACGCGCTTCCACTGCAGCGACGAACCGGACCCGGCCGGAATCACGTCGCCGGCGTCACACCGGGCACCTCCCCGACGATCTCGCACGCATTTGCTCCGTCAGTCAGACCGAAATCACCTCTTATCAGCATCGGGCCTCCTCCGAAACCACGCCCGCACTGGAATCCACACCACGCCGAGTCGCTGATCAATCGCCGCGCCTCTCTGGAACAACCCTGAACTCCTCACCCAATCCTCTCTGACGACCCCGAATCGTGTGGAAAAAAAAAAGCAAAAAAAAAAAATCCGAAGCAGAGAAAAACCGAGAGACGGACCCGAATCGAACAGAACCCAGAGGGAAACACCCGCAAAAAAAAGAGCCCAGAGCGAAACCCGTCTTACCCTTCCATGGCGCCCGGCTGCGCTGCGACGGGAGGCTCGGGAGCAGGGAGTGGAGTGGGGAGCGAGCGAGAGAGCATCCGAGAGAGAGTGGGGAACTTCTTGGCAAGTGTGGTTTTGGTAGTGGCCGAGCGAGGAGAGAGCTCTTAAATAGGCGCGTGCCGCCCCTCCTTAGACTAGGGACTCGGTAGTATAGGAGCTTTCGGGTTGTGTCGCTTGGCGGGGAGCTTGGGCTCGGGTGCAGCTTCGGCGTGGACTCCGCTCGCCATGGATTGGCAATCGGGTCCACTGCTGGCAGCTTGCTGCTAGATTCTTTCCTACCAGAGGAAATGTTTCTGAGATTCATTTTGAATTTTGATGTTGTGATTACTGCTACTCCACTCTGCAGCGCTACAACAAAATGTTTCTGAAATTCCTTTTGATGTTGTGATTACTGCTACTCCACTCCGAGCTCCAATGCTCCATCTACTTAAAAAATTAAAAAAAAAATTATAAGTTTTTTTTTTTGAAGAAAAGCCTACATATTGCCAATGATATATCTCACAAACATGCAAAATCTCGATTTGAAATAATTTATATTTTGGGCTACACAAAAATATAAACATTTAGATACACACATTTGTCGTTTTTGTATAGATCCGAAAATAAAGTATTTCAAATCGAGATTTTACAAGTTTGTGGGATATATCATTGACAACATACAGGATTTATTTCACATCTTTTTGAGACTTATAAATATGATATTTTTCATGTTTTTTTTAATGTAGAGCGAGCACTGGAACCCAGGAGCAAGAAATGTCTACTCGAAGAAGTGCTACTAACAACAGAAATCAGTTACACCGCGAAATACTTCCCTCAACTGTGAACAAAAACAGGACATCGCTGGAAACTTCGGAAGAATCTTCTGAGGAAATTGCCAAATCATGCATGTCTATGTACGTGCGGGTGCGGCTACCTTAGAGGAGTACGTACGCACTACAAAAACCCCCTTTCGTGTTCCCGACAGCACAGGCCACAGTGTCTTCTCCTGGTCAAACTGTGCAAAATCTGTTTGTTTTTTGTAGGTCATGCAATCTTCCCAAAAGGATTTTGTGGCCACGGGCATGGATATGTCCTACGGGAATCGGCACTGGGCCACCTAGGCTCGGCAATCGGCATGCACCGGTGGAGGGCCATCTAGTGAGGCTCGGGCGGGACCCACGGCCACCCCCGGTTTCTTCCTCTCCAAGGTAACAAGGTGAGAGCACGCCCGCTGTTCCTCCTCCAGGGACCAACGTGTCCCGCAGCATGGAGCCACGCGTCGTACGCATGTACTCCTGACTCGCCCTGACTGCTGCTGCCGAGTCCTTCGTGTTGAAGTAAAAATGTTTCTTGTGTTAGATTTTCTTTTTTAAGACTGACTGAATTAGTTGTCTGTGCGGCTCCCTGCATTTGGGCCCAGCCCAGCCCAGCCCATTTTAATTGGCGAGGAACCATGCTGCGATTACATGATGGGCTCGGTCTGTGTACATCTCGTTTCATCCGTGTTGCGTTGCTCCCCGAACCGAAAGTTCGATCTGAGTGTATCATGGCTGCCTAGGAGCTAAATCAAAATGGGGGGACGATAGGATATGCCGATGGGATGCACACTGCCAGCACTTCATGTCATATAGGCTGACTTCTTTTGGGCTTCTCAGCCAGCTTTTGGATACCAAACCGGAGAAGCCCAAAAGAACTCTCCAAAGTGAACCTCGCTTATTTCTACCGAGAAGCAAAGCCGCAGTGTATTTGGAGAAACTGCCCCGAGGCAGCTTCGCCCAGCTTCCCGAGCTTCTCTGTTGGACAACCGAACCGGTATATTGATTTGCCCCCACCTGTGATTTCTATTTACAAACGAATGCCACTCCGCATCCCTTCAGCTGGCTTCACGGCATCGCGTCGCTCGCTTGTTGGTCTGTCGCGCTCGCGCCTGTGTATTTATCAGGAGCGGGTAGGCAGTACGTGCGTACGGCTGGTACATGGATCGATCGTTTTGTTCTTTATTTTTTCATTAACTATAGAAATTATAATATGGCTGATGACAAACAATAAAAATATATTTCGATTCGAAATAATTTGTACACGAAATATGTGCGCGTCGACGAGTAGGTTCCATTCCCGTGATCGGTTTCGGGTTTCGTGCATTGTAGCTTCTTAATTTTGGACTGAAGTTCGCACTATTTTTAGACGAATTTTATCAAATTCGTCACACTCGGTCGACCGTTTGCAATTTTCTTTCACGAGTAGATGGATCTCGCCGTTTTTCACAACTTTCGTGTTGTAATTTTTTCGTTTCCGCGAACATATATAAATAGATGTTGTAATCGCTTTATTAAAGTGCACGTGTCAAATTCAGGGGTATAACAGACATCTCACAACTCATCCCATCAAATAAGCCAAATCGTCATAAACCCAAAAGAACTCTCCAGACAGTTTCTGGGAGCTTCTGCCCACGGCAGTTTCTCCCCATCGGAATCCAGAAACTTGCTTATGCATAAGCAGAAGTTTAAAAGAAGTCACCCATAATGTCCTGTATGTTTATAGAGTTTGACTTTGACCGAACCAAAGCTCAGGAAAAATTAAGTACGTAGCAACATATTCGTAGGCTAGGCACTGTTACTCGCCCCTGTCTACGATACTGTCCTCTGGGTCTTGGCATTTCACGGCAAATGATTCGGAAGAAACGTGAGTTCATTGCCTCCTCGCGACCACCAGGCAAGATCCTGGCAAATCCCCTGCCTGTTCGACCAGCTGCACGGTTCCCATCTCCCAACCACGGCGACACACAGGGCAGGGCACGCGACGCCAGGAGCAGGAGCAGGGTTTGTCTGCGGATCCCCAGGTCCAAGCAACTTTACTTGACGGCGATCGACCACGGTCAAGTCTCGCGACGTTTTCAGGTTTTCTCACCACTCCACGGCTTGCGCGCTAGACTACCCCAAACGATTGGACATCTCCGGCCGGAGAACGAAACAGCTAGCAGATCTCGGGCCGATCTTGGCCGGCGCGTGATGTTCAGTCTCAGTCGTACTAGAGGTCAGACGCTACCGGGCAGTGTTGCGTTGATCCTGGCATGACTTACTTTCGACTTTTTTTTCACTCTTTCGACAGCGAACAGCTAGGGTGCTAGTCTAGCAGGGCGGCGCATGTGACAAGGAGTTTCGTCCAGGCTACACCCCAAAAGCTCAAGGCCAACGAACCAACAGCAAGATCGTGAGTTGAATCGTGAGCCGATCCATGGTCTCTGTCACAATTAAGGTCAACATGCTCATCTCGTTTGGACGTGGGGACAGAAAAAAAACCGAATAGGTAGATGGTAGTATTAGATCGTTAAACATGCGACATACTTTGTCTGTCGTCAATAGGCAGACCGGAGCTAGAATTGATGCTAACTGTGACCAGCGCAAGCTTTTCTTCATATTTTGTGGAGAAGTCGAAAAAGATGCAGAAGAGCCAAGAGGCCACTTCGAAAGAACCAGGGGAAATGGAATGCAGAAGCAAAACTGAAGCAAAGGCGATACAGCCATTACAAGCACGAAGCAGAGAATCACATGTCAAAATGCCAGTCTAAGCGTCACCAACGTTGATGTAACCCGTAACCGCTTTGCTTTCAACACTGCATCAAATGGAGTGGCACTTACCTGTGTCAAGATATCAGAAGCTCAACGGTGACATCCATCAACACAAGAAACAGAACACCGAAGGTGAAAATATGAGCACAAACACATGTAAATTATGTGCAGGATGAGGCCACTTGTACAGCATGTAAATCTCAAATATCACTTCATGTTCATTGTACAAAAGCTGAGTTTATGTGTCAATAGGGGAGGGAATATGAATAGCAACGACTTCCGGTGGTGAGAATACACCGTCGAGCTCTACTGGGAAGGTAACCGAGACATGATCAAGCATGCGCTATGCTGTCAGTCTCGGGTTTCCAACGTTCCATTACATGTTAAAATCATGAACCCATGCATAACCACTCCCCCGAAGCAACCATCCAACTAAAGTCAGTCAATCATACCAGATGCAACTGCCACTGCCAGCCACTCTCCGGCAGCCCCGCAATGGCACCCATGCACAGAACCTTGGCAAAGCAAATCACAAAACCTAGCCACTTTCTCTCCTGCAGTTCCCAGGGAGAAGATACCGGTACCGGTCAACATTCTGAAGGATGAAACTAGGAAGATGAACTGCAGAATATGTACTAGGAATGGGCCCCAACTTGGCAATGATCTCCTGGAATGTATACTCTTCAGGAAGCATGTCAAAAAGATCTGCCCCTCTGCATATCACATCTTGAATCCTTTCAGGGTTCAGGAAGTACTTGAATTTAATTCGATCCACATGGCTATAAGCTTGCATCTTGAAGGCAAAGTCGCTGATGTAGCGGAAGCAAAAACTGCAGTGCCACCCTGAATCGGCAAGAAGCACATCTGTCTGGCGGAAATGTGCATACCTCGTCTTCCCAGATCTGTACCTGTGTATCGATGCCCTCCAACTCTTGTCATCCAGGAAAAACTCAAATGAGTACAGGTAATTCCGGAGCTGAAGATGGAGTATCTCAGGAGTATCGTCACACCATCTCAAGAGATCAATGGTGTGGCCACTTGGGATCTCATCAGCATCTGACATGATCAATATGTCATCATCTTCAATTTTTGCATACTTTATTAGCTGGTCCAGGGCAACCCTCTGATATGACTCCTCAACAAATGGATTTTCGCCCTTCACAAACCTTCCCCCAATCACACCATATGTCAGCCGCGATTCAGCAAACCGAAATCGATGGCGATTCTCCTTGAAGTGGAGGGGCTTTGTCATGCCAGTGAAAGTCGAGTTGGACTCAAGCAGAACGAACTCTGACACATAGGGGCTGAGTTCATTCCAACGGAGTTCAAGGATATCAAGCTCATTGCTGAAGAGTACAGCATCAAAAACACGGCGTGGGGTCTCCCGGACTTTCCACCCATGTAACTTGCACAGGTTCTCCATGGTCACATTCTCATTGTAGTAGTGAGGGATTATCTTGAAGGGCTCGGGAGGAGATTCCCAGATTGGCCGGAGGAAGTATGTCACCTTCTGACCATGTGCATATATCATCAAAATCACTGTCGGCACACCTATCAAGAGGGCCAGAAGTACCCTGAAGTCAAATCCCCGAAGCGCACACTTGAGCCTTGACATGGCCATAACTGCCTTTGATGCGGGCTGCAAGTGTATTCATAAATTATATAAGAAATCAAGAAGCAACAATAGACAAAACTAAACTTCATGAAAGAAATAAGAGCACGGGGTATCGACATGCCAACCACTCCACGCAATTATTTAAAACTTCAGGCATATGCCATGTATACTCTGTAAAGTCAATCCCTAAGGCAGGAATAAACATGCCAACAAGGCAATAACCAAAGCTTGGGCTTCGCAAACAGACATAACTCCCCAAACATCATCTTTTTCGCAATAAGTTATGCCTACCGTCAAGAAGGTCGCATGAAAAAGTTCCTCGGAAACTTTCTACCATTGCGCAGAACTAGTAACAAAGCAATAAAGAGCTAATGACGCAGCTCCAAGCATGGACCCCAAAGCTAAAGACAAGATCACTCGGGAATTCTGAAGCGCAAGGTTATCAAATTATGCAAGATAGCAAAAGCAGAACCTAGAACTCCTAGGAAATCAAAATAAGCAAGCTATGATCACGCGAGAGCAGTCCCTAAAGATACCGACCGGCAATGATAACTAACCAAAAGCTGCATCTTTTCCTAACCAAACAGGGAGGCCGCAGATCTACAATTCTTGCGCAGGAACGAAGCTTTCACGGCACAAGTGCTCGCGATCAAAGCAAGATAGCCCCGGCCCCATACTCGTGGAAAGAAATATTCCACAGCTGGGAATGGCGCAATTCCGACACGCCCCCAGCGAGATTCTAGCAGCCAAAAGGCGTGAGGGATCCGAACTCCGTAGCGGCTCCACCTACCTAATTCCCTCCCCCATCATTCTTCATGTGGCTCACCTCGCCGCAGACGCTGTTGCAGATGCCGTCGTTCTTCTTGTGGCCGTAGTGGCCGGCCCCCTCCGGCATCGCGGCGCCCAGGAGGAGGAGGAATCAACCCGCCGGCCAGCGCCAGAGCAGAGGGCGAATCCGGCGGTGGACGGGCGGGGCAGGAACGAATCCGGCGGTGGACGGGCGGGGCAGGAACGAATCCGCCCCACCAGAACCGGCCGCTCGAGCGCGCGGGGCGGGAAGGGATCCCCTCCAATGGCGCGCGCCGCCAGCGATCGGCGCGGGGGCGAGGGGAGGTGCCTGCCTGCCGCCGCCGCCGCTGCACGGGGAAGGGGCTCGCTCCGGCTCCGGTTGGTTCTTGGTTGGTTGGGTGGCGCCCTTTGGCTCCTGGCCCTCGTGGTCTCTAGGTTTCCGCCGTTTCCCGGTGCGGAGGCGCCGGGTCGTGCTGCGCTGGAGGGATGGGGATGGTAATTACGGCCTTTCGGCGGGGTGGGCGTGCGCAAAGAAGGAGGAGGACAACGTGGAGCTTTTGCGCTGCCGGCCACTACGGCCCAATTATAGCCTCGTGTCCATCGTCGCCGTCGCCCGAGCAAGCTGGGGGATTTTGTCCGCACGCCGAACCGGGTTTGTTTGGGGATAGGATAGAGATCGATCGGCGTCCGTCCAATTTGCAAAAGGCGATTGGCCGTTCTGTCCTAGAATATTCCTCTCGGATCATAGTTCTTGCCGATCGCGTAAATTGCGGGCCTGACGGTTTTTGCCTAGTTTTTGTGGTTATTTTTGTGATGTGTTGGCTTCCATTGTTTGTTTTTTCAGGCTCATAAATTGGGTCGCCGTTCTTGGTGGAGGCAAGTCATTTTCTTCCTTGATGATACATGGTTGCCAAAAAGAGAGCTAAGGTATGATTGGCATCCAGCTCAACCGCATAGACGTACTGTAGTTCCTAAGTAAGAAAAACGTACGAGAAGCTGGTACGCCGTGAGGAAATCATCTCATTTTTGTTGGTTCTCTAACTTTGGGAGAGATTTGTATAGGATCTCCACTTTAGGTGAGATCATAAGATCAAGTCAAAAAAATCCTATTTAGACATTGTTAAAAAATCTAAAAAATGATATAACATACCTACATGCTGCTTCGACAACTCCACAAAATTTGAGCTCAAAATTCGATCTACGGGTAGAGAAACAAAAAGGCTAAATTGTACCGTGAATAGTGTTAGGTTTGGGTGATCAGTGTTTCACACTATCTGCACTGGAATTTCTCTTTTTTAGTTCTCTAAGTGTAGGTCTAATTTGAAGCAGAATTTTTTTGGAGTTGCATATATGACCTAGATGTGTGTTGTCCTTTTTTTTTGAAT
Source organism: Poa pratensis (assembly GCA_947311845.1). Taxonomy (NCBI): domain Eukaryota; kingdom Viridiplantae; phylum Streptophyta; class Magnoliopsida; order Poales; family Poaceae; genus Poa; species Poa pratensis. The sequence continues at coordinate 35,559,014 of CAMZMU010000050.1, read as the reverse complement.
ATTTGAACATGTTTTGTGTGTTCGAAAAATTGAATCCTACCTAATGTTAATCCATGCAAGTTGTCCCCACCTCTAACTTTATCCAACAAACCAGTCCAGTACCATATCACGGGATCAAAAGGTTCTTATCCATTTTTCCTAGCTAGTATAGCTCTCCACGGCTCCACCAACCGGCCGGACCCGAACAGATCATTGCATACACGACTCGCACGTACCGCATCGTGTTCTCACACCGCAAGTTTTATAAGAGCATCTTGCTACTACGAACGAAACGTGACGTGTAACATGGCACCCCATGTGGTCCATTCCAAGGAACTCTGGGATTCCCAGGAAGCTGTCAATTTCCTCGTTAATACCCTTGGTCCTTGGAGACAGCATGGCATCATCGTCAGGATGGTTACGCACTTACGCGTAGCACCAATTGCTTAATGCTGACGGAGAGCCGATTAGGACGGTGTGCACAGGGCACTAGTCGTACTGAGTGCATTTCTTCGAGGGAACTCCCGAGACTTTTCCGTGGAATTCACAGGCGCACAACTTGTCATGACCTTTTTTTTATTCCAAGAACATTCAAGAAATGCAGGAGTTTGCTTCATAGGATTTAATTTTATTGATCTAAAAAAAGACTGGATCTTAAAAAATAACTAAGTATTCATATGCAATAAAGTACCTCCATTCTAAAATATAAAATGTTTCGTATGCCAGTTTAGCCTACCAAAACGTTTTATACTTGGAATAGAGGTAATATTTTGTTTAAAAAATTGCATCCACTAGCTGATATCTCTTAGAAAAAATGGAATCAAATAAACAAAAATCATGTAGCATTTCGGACGCATTACATTATAGTTTCGTGTTTTTTCTATTCATGTGGTTTTACTTGAGTTCAATGATTCCTTCATCCGCCAGATTCAGGAAATATGTATTTATTAGTTCTAAAGAATGCATTGTTCTAAAATATTGACATAGTTGGCGTTAGATTACACTACAAGTCCAACGAAATTCATTCAAGGGATAATGCTTCCAATTGTACGGTGCGCGAAAAGAACAAACATGATGATCCTAAATATCAACAATATTTTCTTTTACCGCAAAATGTGGCCTCTATATATCAGGTCGCATTTAGTTGCTAAAAGCTTTTCTCTCATTTTCACGGTGTTGGAGACTTGGATCTATTGCGAGTCGATGCGTCCCAAAGCGAGAAGGGTGAGGTACTTGGCTTCGGGTTTGTTTACTATGTATTTTTAGTATAATTTTTTGCAATAAACAAGTTGTGTGTATCATTTCGATGCAGAGGCTGGGGATCTGTTCCACTTTTAAAAACAAAAGTTGTTGTTTTCTAGAGCAATCAGTTGTGGCCACTGGCTGGCTAAGAGATGCAAGCCACGAAGGCACGCCTGCACGCCTAAGAAGAATCAGGGTCCACCCATTTCATGCAACGGTTGCCTCGAACCGGACGGAAGTGGTTGACATTGCGAGGGACGGCCGCGCAGTAAAATTTTGAGCCGCGAGAAAAAAGGATGTATACTGTCTGGTCCATTTGGCGTCTGGTTCTCCCTTCTTCGCCTTTGGGCGGAGACGACAGCAACTATAGCTTCCACGGGGTTCTAAAAGAAATCCGGGTTTTTTTTTCTGAAATGAAGAAATCCTATTGTTGTAGTATAAAACATCACCAAAGTTCCTTTTGAAGATAGAACTGGCCTGGTGACTTGTAGACGACTTTACATGTTGCCACACCGGGTTTTAGCGTGTCTCGTGCAGACAGCCAGTACTAGTGTCATGAACCCTGAGCTGCGTTTTCCGTCCTCTCACTACAGGAAACGACATTGTGAGATTCACCTCCCTCTCCCGGTGATTCGCCTTTTAGCAGTCAAACATGGCACGTGAGAAGTGAGAATTTTATGCGTTTACTATCATGGACATCGTGTTGGACATATCTACTAGCGGTTTCCTGTTGTGCTGCGGCTCGATATCAACGTCCTTTGACTTGAGACCAGGCAAGGTAAGACGAGAGAGAAAAATAACCATGAGTCTGCCGATCTGGTCATTTTCGCCAAAAGCAGACGACCGGCATTTCTAGTGGTCCACGATCCATTGATCTGTAGGAGAAATCGACATGCACCTAGCCAGCAGCGTCAGTCAGTGGGTTCAGCACTGACACCTAGCCAAGGTTTGGCTAATCAAATATTCTCGTGCACGATTGTTTGATCGGGTCGAGTCAACACACGACTCGCTACGTCAGTGTTGTTGTTTTGCCCTTTCTAAACAAGAAGGTGGAGGCGTCAACAGCGGAACCGGGCAAGATGGGTCTTCCGTAGGATATCATTTGGTAGATTCCTCCTAATCCTTTGCATGATCACCGGTTTTCATTTTACCTATACGAGTTTTCATATGATTGGAGGTACCTAATCAGAGACATTAAGCAAGCCAAGCCGATAAATAAATGGTATCTGTGATTGATTGAGAGCTTCTACATAGGAGTGCATCAGTAGATGGGTCTGACACACTTGACTAAGAAAAACGAGTTCGTCCAAGAAGCAACGCACGGATCCAAGCCGACAAACCGAGTCTCTACATAGGAGTGCATCAGTAGATGGGACATGACCGATTTAACAATGTATCAAATGTCCAGTCCTTCACCCATGATTGATTGAGAGCTGAAGACCCTGAGGTGTAATGGATGTTCACTCCACATTATTCCTTCCAACATGGTCATATTTATTCTTATCATAACATTGGCACCAATAATTCAACCCTATCAATATATAGTTCTACACATAACTACTTGTCACACACTAGCGCAACAAAAATATGTCCACATCCTGACGGACTTATCAGTCAAACAATTTATTAACGGTTAATCTAACTAACATGTGTCGCGTTAGTATTCCGTGCAGCGGGGTTCCAATGAGAGGAAGTATAATAAGGTGATGTCAGAAGACTATAATGATTTAATTTTTTTTTGTTTTCTCTTGAAGCATATTGTTAAGTATATGTCTCATACGTTGCATCCTCCTTGTCAACGCCTCATCATATATCCTTCAAGAATCATCGTATATGGTATTTATTTGAACGAAATATTCACAAACTTCCTTTCACCCCCTCTAGTCGTATATCAAGATATTTCAGGTGCCATTTGGTTCACTTACTTCAATAGCTGCCCCATAGAAGATTGACCATCTGAAACCGATCCATGGAAAATTGGAATCTATGTGTCAATTCTTACGATCAACATGAAAATGAATCTGTATGATTTTAGCTAACTTGTCAATTAACAATGCCGAGTGAACGCAAAAGTGAACCAGCTTCACATAACAGTGTAATGGCTTGAACCAAGAGATTAATACATCGAATGTTGGGACTACAAAAGGCTCTAACTCGTGAGGAAATATCATTTTTTTTTTGCATTAGGTGAAACCAAGGGAAAAGGTTAATACTATATATATAATTGATTTATTAGTAAATTAGTACAAAAACATGGGCCTGACTAAAAAATATGTTATATGTTTTTATAGTATAACTTTTGTGGATAGAACATGCAATGCATTCTCCACCTCAAGCATGTTTTAGGAAAGGAGCTCACCAAGCAGTCAATGAGTTACCCGAAAAAAAAGAGTTAAAAAAGCAGTCAATTAAATTCTCGAATTGATAAAAGATTTGTCTATAACGTTTTGAATACACAATGGGCCTCCATTGGGTGAGCCCATCCCATCAATAACCTCAAGCGCGGGAAACCCAATCTTCCCCAGACCAACCCTCTTCCCCCAAATCCTCCTCCCCATTCCCCAAACCCAAAACCCTAGAACATTTTGTCTCCGGCTCCCTCGCGTAGCTCGGCCACCATGAGCGCTCCCATGGAGATCTCCTTCGACCCCCGGCCTCCTCCTCCCCCTCCCGCTCCTCTTCCCGCTTTGCCGGCCTTCCCCTCCAGCCCGCCGCTGGAGCCCACGGCCGACACGACCGCTGCCGCTGCCACCGCCGCCGTCTCATCCTCGCCGCAGCCGACTGCGGCGGTTGTGGCGGCGCCCACCCCGCCCGACGACAAGGTCCTCGTATCAGGTGGGTGCCGCATTTCGGACCTCGACCGTGCTTTCAAGTGCCGATTTGGTTTCGCTGGGGTTGATTTTTTTTTTTTGCTCGCAGTTGAGGTGCTGCTGCACGCCGCGAGTGCGGCCCGCGCCGAGGACGTCCAAGCAGCGGTTGAGAGGTCCGTGCTTGTTCCTGTTTCCGAGCGTATTTCGCTGTTGTTTGACAGCGGGGCCTGTTAAGGCGGGTTGGTTTAGATATAGCTGGGCGCTAGGAAAGGGGATTGCGCAAGGATTAGTTGAAGGAACGCGGTTATACACTGACTTTGCTGTTGAGTCGGCTGGATGTGCTTTGGATGGAAATGACAGAAATGTTGGGTAACTTCATGAGCAGCAAACTGGGGCGATTTAGCGTGTGGGATCAATTTAGCGAACATCAAATTAGGAGTAATCATTAGTTTCTAACAGGCATCACAGTGTATGAGTAGATTTCAAGAGAGAAATACTAGCTAAACTCAAAGTTCTATGACAAATTAGGAATCAGGGGGATTTCTGGTCTGTAACATGGATATAATCTGGTCATTCAGAAAACTTATTGTGTTCATCATTGGCTTATTGAAAGTCTGGAGAAAGATGTAAAGGAGTTCAAAAAACTCTTTCACCTTTTAGTGTTATGATCCGAAATTATTGCTAGATCCGAGGCCACGGAATTTGCAGAGTTTCCTGTAAAGATCTTTGGGTTTAAGCTCATAGGATATGCATTAATCTGCAGGACTATACTGTCTTATGAGCCACTATTGCTTGTCATTGCCCAGACTTAATATTTACCAGCTGCCTTCTTATCAGGATGTTAGAAACTCGAAGCTTAAGCTATGTTGATGGTCCTGTCTCGATACCTGCTGACAATCCTTTCCTTCTCCAAAATGTTAAAAGGATCCAAATATGTGACACTGGTATGATGGTTCACTTAGGCTTGAGAATGTGCTATGTTGACCTGTATTACTTATTTATCTCTTCCTGAATCCCCTGCCTTTCATGTAGAGGAGTGGCTTGAGAATCACAATGTTCTGCTGTTTTGGCAAGTTAAGCCTGTCGTTCATGTGTTCCAGGTATGCATCTAATTGTTTACTGCCTAAAGCCACTTCAAACTTTGCTGCATAAATCACTTCCAGTTCTTTTGGAAACACGATTGTGTTTTAGTATGTTTACATGCTATTGTTTGCTATCTTGATTCTTTGATCAATTGCATGCTGGAGTTGGTTATCTTCGGTTCTTCATATCATAAGATTTCTTTCTACTGGTGCTGATGTACTGGTGTTTTGTTGTTTTCACATAAAATTTCACACTTGGTTTCTCTTGAAAAGACTATTGACCTATTCCTAACAGATAGATTGCTTAAGGTTGCGAAGATGCATTGTTTTGGTTCAAGTTTATTGTACACCTCAAGGCTCAAGCTAATTTGGTTATGTTGCAGTTAAGTGAAGATGGCCCAGGGGAAGAACCAAGTGAAGATGATACACTCTCGAGCTTCAATGAGTGGGCTCTACCTGCCAAAGAATTCGATGGATTGTGGGAAAGGTTTGGTTTGATATCATTGTCAGTACAACCTGTATGTTTTTATTCTGTTTCTGATCTCGTAAGTGCTTGCAGCTTGCTATATGAAGTTGGTCTCAAGCAGAGGTTGCTGAGATATGCGGCTAGTGCTTTGCTATTTACTGAAAGAGGTGTAGACCCATGCCTTGTTTCATGGAACCGGTAAGCACCATTCACATAGTTAAGGCTTGAGATGTTATCATACGTACTATTTTTTGGTTGCAAATTTGCACACAGATCATACTGCCATCGAAGATAGAACCCCCCTAGAGTCCTTTATTTTTGTGTTGTTGGGATTGCATTTGACTTCTGAAACGTATAAATGACATGCACATGTGCTTAGTGAAATTGTAACTAGACAGTACACCACTGTCTCCTTCATCTTCTTGTTTGACCCTATTGGTGGGTGTTGTTTGGTGGAGTAGTTAATCACGGCAAGCTCGCTAAATATTCCAAAAGAACCACAGCTTAATAGTCAAGATATGTTCACTTCCAAAGTTCCAATTATATAAAGAATTTGGATAAAAAAGCGTGACCTTTTGTGAGAAACTACTTATCTTAATGTCCTGCTGGTGTGCGCTTCCAATTCTGTAATTTATTATCTGAATGTATAAATTATTTTGTGACATCAAATTACAGGATTGTACTTTTGCATGGTCCACCTGGAACAGGAAAGACTTCATTGTGTAAAGCATTAGCTCAGAAACTTTCTATTCGCTTCAAGTCAAGGTTCGTGCTTAATGATATTCATTACTAATGTTTTGAAAATTACTATTGTGGTATTAATTACTGACACTTTTTACTAGGTATTCAATGTGTCAATTAGTTGAAGTCAATGCCCATTCGTTGTTCAGCAAGTGGTTTTCTGAAAGTGGAAAATTGGTATGCCCTTTTTGTGCTCATATCGATAACGTTATCATGTATACGTTGACATGCTGAAATCGTATCGGTATCTTATGGTAATTGTGTTTTGTTTTGTTTTGTTTATGCCCCATTTTACGTGATCAGGAAATTAACGCATCCCATAATACCTGTTCAGTTGTGTAAATTGCATATCAACTGAGTAATTGTTGGTCATTTTTTTGTCTTAACCAATCAAAATAGGCACCACATTTTGCAATGATGGGCTTAGTGAGTTTGGCCCACTAAAATCATCCACTGGAGATACATCTTCATTTCTATCTTACTATGTACCTGCTATGCCTTGTCCCTTTTTAGGTAGCTAAGCTTTTCCAGAAGATCCAGGAGATGGTGGAGGAAGAAGGCAACCTGGTATTTGTATTAATTGGTATGTTCAGGACAAAACTGGTGAAATGGCAAGATGATACATCTCTGTGTGATCTGACTAGCTCAATACACCCCTTGTTCATCTTATCTATGGTTTTACTGCAATGAAGGCCTCATTACTGATGAAATAATGAGCCCTGTTGAGCTACATGACATCGGTGTATAAATAATATAGCATGTTATTTCCTCCTTTTGTGAATAGAGATCATAAATTGTTCTTTAATCAAGATCTCCCAGATTGACTTTCTTGGCATTGCTTCCCGGCTGCAGGCCAGCAAAACACATTCTAGCGCTCACATAAATTGCTGGCTGAACCTTGAGATTTGATAATTTTGATGTGCAGCATGCTGCATGAACCTTAATCTCACCTATGACATTTATGCATTTTAATATGTAATATTGCAGATGAAGTTGAAAGTCTTGCTGCTGCCAGACAAGCTGCCATATCTGGCTCTGAACCTTCAGACTCCATTAGGGTAAAGTTTTCATCGAATTGTCTTTGCCATAACCATTTATCAGGTAATGTTTACACTAACTTCTTTCATTGTGTAACCTTCAGGTGGTAAATGCGTTGCTAACACAAATGGACAAACTGAAGGCTTGGCCAAATGTCATCATTTTGACAACATCAAATATCACGACAGCTATTGGTACTGATTCTGCCTTTTGAGTGTTTCCTATTTTATGAAGTTCGTTAATGATTTAATTTACCTGAGGCCTATTGTGTCATTTTGGTATGTATATGCAAAGTTGCTACATTTTCTGCATGATTACCTGTTTTTAGGAACAGTGGCGCTGCAAATGATCAACGTCTGGACAAACTTCGACGTTTTTGTGTGTGTTTAGTTGGTTAAGTGAATTATGGTTGTGAGGAGGGTGATCAATTGCAATAAACATGTTTATGTTTGTGGAAATTTCCATGTTTGTAACTTCACATTTCCTACTTTTTGGTATCAACTAAATCTACACAATAATATAACTTTTAAGACAACCTTGTTGCCAGCAACAAAGAGAAATCAACTGTGCTCACTAGTCACTTCTGATCTGTTTGACCAACAGAAATGCATATTTGTGGACATTCAGTCTCTTCGTTTGTTTTCAATTTATTTCGTCGACATGTATTGATTCTTAAAATCAATAAATGCTAACTGTCGTCTAGTTTGCAGATATTGCATTTGTTGACAGGGCAGATATCAAGGCATATGTTGGACCTCCTACTCTTCAAGCACGCTATGAGATTTTGAGGTCATGCATACAGGAACTCTTCCGAGTAGGAATTCTTACATCTCCTCAGGTATTGTTCTTCTTGCCAACTTGGTTCCTGTGACGCCGTCTCTTTTGTTATTGTACATCGTTACAGAGGTTGCTCAGGACTGCTTTGTGCACAGGGCACTTGTTCTGAGCAAACCTATTTGAACCAAAATAATGCTTGGGCTTAAACTAACACTTCAGTCTTCAACCTTCGTGCAAACTCTGAATCTTAAAAGGATTATTCATCTACAAATGTAGGGTGGTGATTTGCCTTTGATTCTGAGTTATTCAACTCTGAAGGAGAAGTTGCACTGTCCTGAGGCTGCAGAACCCCATGCACTTCATCTCTCCGAATTACTGCATCAAGGTGCAGAACAGTGCGAGGTAAATAATGGAATTTACAGTTCATTAAGTTATCCGCTGTAACTCATACCAACAGGCTTATAATGGTGATTGTTTTTCCATTCCTCCACAGGGATTGAGCGGAAGATCATTGAGAAAGCTTCCTTTCCTCGCACATGCTTCTGTTCCCAACCCTTCGTGCTGCGACGCCACCTCGTTCATGCACACGTTAATACAGACTGCAAGGAGAGAGCTCCTGGAATCACGTGGTTGATTCTATGCTGATTGCTTGGAGGAGCAAATGGCTAACAGTTCGATTGAAGTGCCGTGTCCCCGATCTGATGCATAGTTTGAGCTAATTCCAAGTCTGATGTTTTGTAATACAAGAAAGTCCATTCAATCTGTTGTTTTAGAGCAGTAGGGAGTCCTGGATAGGTGCGCAGTTAATGTTCCCGTACTTTCAGTCTTCTGTAAATTGTTGCAGCATGATGTACTACACCTTGACTCCTTGAGGGATGCGCATTTCCTATGTAGATGCAGTCAATGCCATACTCTGATGACTTGGCCAGATTTGTTGAAACAAGAATTGAAAACTTTTGTATACATTACTAGTTATGTAGAGTAGTATTATTCTAAGTAAGCCAAGGGCTAAAATCTTGTCATCACTATGAAGCTTTAACAAATACTTGGCAGTTTTCAGTTCAAAAAGCGTAACAGATAGCAGCCAGTGTTATTTGCTACGTAGCACCTATCGGTGGTGCTAAGTGATGAACTTGATTTCTAATTTGAAGATGCCAGCAGCCAGGAACGCAGGATGCTCTAACAAGCAAAGAAAAAAAACAGAACATGGCTTCAACCTCAAACTATACACCATAAACGCTGTGAACAAATTTCTTGCTGAATCTTTCATGTTCTTTTGAGAAATGCGCAGCCAACATATTTGCAAGTTCCATCACAAACCCCCAAAAAAAAAGTTGGCTTGTCTACCTGCACGATCCACATAACCATATTCCCATCCCCCGGAACTACAAGAACGTAACACAACATTGCCGCGTCATTAACCAAGGATTGCGCCCATCATTTCAAGCCTGACTAAACTGCAATTCACCGTGCAACTTCTTATAAGACTCTTGAACAGTTTTCATAAAGCTACGAGAGTGAATGTACAAAAGGGAAACAAGAACCATGCCATTGTCTGTAAAATGTGCATGTCACACAGACCATCAATCATGTTACAGCCCCGGAGTTCACCTCTGGGCTCCTCCCGTAGGGTCATACGTTGCAGGATAGGGAGCTGGTGGTGCCTGACCCGTGCTAGCAGCTCCACTGCTTGCCTGAACTTGACCAGCAGGATATCCCGTGCTAGCAACCGCACCATACGCGTTTGTGCCATCAGTAGCTGCGCCACTAGCAGTTGGGTGCTGAGGTGCAGCGTACATGCCAGGATAACCAGGTTGTGCGTAACCTGCAACCGGATAGCCAGAGTAGCCAGCGTACGCATTAGCATGCATCTGGTAAGCATTAGCATCATAAGCCGTTGGGTAAGCATATGCTCCAGCTTGGGGGTTTCCTTGCTGGTATGCTCCAGCTTGTGGGGTTCCTTGCTGGTATGCCGCAACTTGCGGGTTTCCTTGCTGGTATGCAGTAGCTTGCGGGTTTCCTTGCTGGTATGCAGTAGCTTGCGGGTTTCCTTGCTGATATCCCGCAACTTGTGGGTTTCCTTGCTGATATCCTGCAGCTTGGCGGGTTCCTTGTTGATACGCTGCCGCTTGAGGAGTTCCTTGCTGATACGCCGCCGCTTGAGGAGTTCCTTGCTGATATGAGGGGTGATTGGCATATGCATTTGCATACGGATTTGTGGCGGCTGACGCCGCTGCAGCTTGTGCTGACCCAGGCTGTGGAGCTGTCACATGTGCTCCTGCTTTTTGGTAAATCAGATGCAATTAAAGCATTAGAGTGTCATTAAACTTGAAAAGGAGCAAATTATGCATACATATGCATCTCAATATGCACATGCAGAGAAATGTACATGTCAATCATAAACACCAGTAAATAAAGCAAATCAAGTAGAATTATGCTGCAATCCTTGCATGCCATGCGTTTATTTATTTCATGCACTGTAACTTCTCATGACTTTAGCCGTTTAGCGGACAGTTATCTGTTTAATGAGCCTACTTGTAAGCTTCCTGATCTAGTGTCATGAAATCTACAGGTAAGATAACTGCAAAACATATATCTGGCAGATCTCATAACAAGGCACTTACCTTATGCACATGAACTATTAGAAGCAAGTTAACCAGTTTGTTGCACTACATCAAACAATTTCTATGGTGGTAAGTTTCATAACTCATCTACTTTGACATAACACAGAAGAAAGAACAACAAAACACATGTACATAGGCATGGTAATACCAAACTGTGGTTTCTGTAGGAAATCAGAAAACTGGTGATGGGTAAGGACACCCCTGGTCCAAGCAGAGAAATGGCGCAGGTACAAACTGCTCCAATGGTAAAAAGAATAACGACAAAAACTAGTGGGGTCTACTATGTACATAATGACTCGACTACTTTGACATAAACAATACATCAGAAAGACACAAAACACGTGTACCTAGACATAGCAATACCAATCTGAAATTTCTGTTGGAAATGACAAAGTTGGTGAGGGGTAGGGTAGCTATGATAAAAATAAACAGCATAGGCACAAACTGTTTGTAGATCTAAAAAAATCGTACCCACCCCCAACACACACCCTTCCTCCCCTGCATCAAGAGTACAGCACAGTCCCTTATGAGTTGTGACCCTCCACGAAAACAACCCAACCTGGTTCAACCGATGCCATACATATTAAGGGAATGAGGAAAAATCAATTACCATGTGCTCGGTTTGTAGCATTTGCCACATCAGCTCGTAACTTGTCAGCCTCTTTAGTCATGGTTATCAAGTTCATTTCCATTGTCCGCATCTGCTCAACTTGCTTGATGTTTGTATTCTTTTCATACTCAAACGCAGATCTTAACATGAGTAGAAAACAATCATGTTAATAAAGCCCTATTGAATACCAAAGCTCAGGTTGGCATGGAAAATGTACACACACATTATCACAAACCTTAGGCTGTGATGCTCTTTCCGTAGCCCATCTAGCTCCGCAACCAATTCAGGAAGGTTACCATTGTCACCAGAGAACTTATTTAACTCTTTAGTCACTATCTCTATCTCAGAAGTAAGCATCTGCCTCTCAGTGATGAGCCGTTTTGCCTCCATATGCACCTGGTGAAGTTCTTTCTTCACTGCCTCACCAGCCTGTATGTCTGCCTCCATCAATCTGATCCTCTCCACCAACTCTCTAATGTGCATATCAGTCTGTACCTGTACATCACCTAGGTGGGTGCGAATCATTTGCATTTCATTCTCAGTTTCAACAATATCCTGTCTCAAGACCACATGGCTTGATGCCAATCGCTGATTCTCTCTGATAAGCTTTTCTGCCTCTGCGGTCAGCACGGCAAGCTTGTTCTCCAGAATCTCCAAAATGGTGGCAGCAGAAGGCTCCAAAGGTTGGCGGTCAGAGAGGCTGGCTGCAGAGAACGCACCATGGCGCATTAGGCCTGGAGCTTGGGCGCCCCGTCCATCTGGGTGTCCACGATGAGACATTATCCTAAAATAGGAAGTAATGTCAACTAAAGGGACCCAAGTTCTTAAACTTCTTCAGCATTCGGCACACACAAGGTAACAATTAAAGATACATATTGCACCGTGCATAGACAAGTATCCACAATTTACACCGGACAACGCTTAAGTGCATCATGCCAATTGACAGAGACCTGCACAGGCCACTCATAGGCAGAGATAGAGACCTCTCTATGTTTCTTCTCCTCTTAAAAGAAGTGCATCCGGTCTCTAGACTTGACACAAACGATGGATATATATCTTTCCACTTAACACGAAACTGAATCAACCGATCCGGCAACAGCATGATTATATAGCACAAGGACATGAATATGAGTTATTCACGGATAAACCGCATTCTCTGGCATGGGTTCATCTACAACCTCTCACAAAGACCATCACAATTCACAAGATAATGTCACATCTCACAATGAATCTCACAAGGTAACATGTCCCCTCTGCATCCTTAATCAACCTCCATACCAAGACCTAGGGTTTATAACAGAAATCGTGCAATGGAACGTACAGGAAAGCAAGAAAAATAGGGGAGGTGGGTGGGGGGGAGTGAACACATACCCCTAGCGGCGGCGTCGAGGCGGAGGGGATGGGGGTACTGGCCGGCGTCGGACCTCCACGGGAAGAGTTCCTCGCCTTGGATGTGGCGCGGCTTCGGCGGAGGGAGGCCCGCACCGGACGCCTTCTCTCCGGCGCTGGCGAAGAGAGGGTTAGGCGGGCGGCGGCGCGGGGCTCGGAGACGGCAACAGTGGAGCCGGGAGGGGGGAGGTGATACAGAATTTCTAAGCCCACAAGACCGGATTCGCTTCCATCTGACGACAGCCGCGAGGGCTTGTGAGTTGTGAGCTTGTCTCGCTTCAGGCCACTTCTGCCTATTGTTGCCAATTTTAATTATTTTTTGTCTTATCAATCTTGGGCAGCTTCTACCGTGTTTGGGTAAGCGTTTGCTATTAGTTTGGCAAAATTATTTAATTACATACTGTTAGATTCTCCGGTTTTATTGAAAAACTTTAGATCGAGATTTATTTTCTTCCAAAACTTATTTGGACAGCAAAAAGATTTACTTGTAGAGAAAAAAAATAATGACGTGAGTATTATAGCTCCGGGTTGTTCGGCATCCGTCAATGAACCCGGGCACAAAATTTTTGGATTCGATTGAGTTCCATTATTCAAGTGTCGTCTTGATTTGTAAAAAAGTTAAGATCATTGGAAAAAGAGGCTAGAGGTGAACTCCTGCGGTCTTATCCCCTCCCCTGCTACAGTTCAGAGCGGCGAACCGCAGGCGATCTTGTTCCTGCCGGCGATTCCGCCGCCCTCCTTCCTTCCCGTCGGCCTCGGGGCCTTCGGAGGGGGAGGGGGGTTGAATCGCCGGCCGGATCCGTGTGCAGCTAGTTTAGTTTAGCTAGGTTTGCTTAGTTTCGGGCTTGCCGCCGTTCTGTTCTTCGCGGTGATGGCGGCGGCGCTGAATAAGCTTGCTCCTGGTCTGCTGCTGGTGGTCTGCTTGCAGGCGACAGCCAGATCTGTGAGCTTGGTGGCCGGTCGAGGTGGTTGTGGCGGCGGTGACGGCCTCGACGTGGCTTTTGTGCCTTGGCTCCGCCGTTGCAGTGACGAGTTCTCCGTCGTCACTGTGGAGCTATGGGGCTTGTACAGGAGCTTCTGTGGGATCTCGGAGCTCTCTGCTGTCTTTTGGTGCGCTCCTCTGGTCTCTCCGGCTAGCCTTGGTGGCGTGGGCTGGAGGGACTCCGTCGGCGCGCTCTGCTTCATCTCCGTCGTGCTCCTTCCTTCTCCGGCCGGCCGTGGTGGCGAGGGGGGAAGTTGTGGTCAAGGCGGGATCTCGGCGGCGGCTCCGGCAGACCCTTTTCGTGTTCAGTGCAGGGAAAGATGGAAGTTTGGTGGTTGCGGTGTGGAGGTGCCTTGGCCGTTCTCGTTCAGCGTTCTTCGGTTCCGCCGCCTGCGGCGGGCGGCTCCTGCGGCCTTCTACATGTGTGGGGTTCCTCCTTCCCGGGGTTGGCGACGACCTGGGGTCTTCCTCTTTTTCTGTGTTGTAATCTCCGGTGAATACGCAGTGTGGATCTCTTTCAAAAAAAAAAAGAGGCTAGAGGTGTAAAGATGCAGCCGTAAGTATGCACAAGTTTCTCTTGTTCCAGTGCATTGGACATTTGGACATGCTCTAAGAGGCAAGAAAGTGCTGGGAACCACAAACTATGCGCTGGAGTAGTAATTTTGTTCTTAGAAACCGACACTTCAAGACCAAAATTCTTACATGGCAAAATAAAGCGCCACGTTAGACAACAATGCCTCAGGTGATAATTAAGAATGACAGATTCAGGTTTCCATTGGAGTGATGATAACAATGAACCAGAACTGACAATAAACTTCGATGATTCACCCTGCAATGCAAGGTGTTTACCCTGCTACAAAGTATCGCGACAAGAATAATCCTCGTGGGTTCCTCAATTATTTGTGAACAGAAGAGATGATCTAATGCTGTACGGAAAAAATAACGTTCCAACGTTGGGACTTGTAAACCAGTCCACTCCAAAAGAATTGATTCTTCAGGTCTGCATCAGGTATCTAAGACAGATTAGCAATCACTGCATCGGTAACTTCCTGGGTAGTGCTGTCACCGCCCAGATCCTTTGTTCTGTATTTGCCTTCCTCAACGACACGCTTCACTGCAGTTTCCAGCCGGTCAGCAAACGATGGGAACTGCAAATGCCTCAGCATCATGGCAGACGACAGAAGCAGGGCGACTGGGTTTGCTCTCTGCTGCTCGACAAGGTTGTCATTTCCCACATTTCCTGCAGAAGCACCTTGCTCGAAGATGGCATGGTCCTGACCCACATTACCTGCAATGTAATGCAGCATACATAGATCAAAGACCTCAAACTTCTGTTGGCTTAAAAGCAACAAGTGGTTTATACAAAATAAAATACCAGGATGAAAACTATGAAAGGGACTAAAACAAAACACATGTAGCACCAACTACATTAATCAGTGACCAGCAAAACATTCGTGAATTCCAGGAAGAAAGCGTTGTGAAGTTCATTATCTGTATGAAGAACTGAGCACAGACTAAAATCTTACCTCCAGGCATGACACCTGTTCCTCCAACAAGACCTGCAGCTGTGTTGGCAACCAAATTGCCGTAAAGATTAGGCGTAACCTACCAGAAGAATCAAAAGATGCAAGTTAGGAAATCTGCAGGTAACTCCAAGGAATGGCTAGAAGGAACAATTGGGAATACCAAGATAATTAGATGCATACCATAACATCAAATTGTTCAGGCCTTGAAACAAGTTGCATACAGCAATTGTCAACAATGATTTCATTGTACTCAATACTAGGATATTTTGCGGCAATCTCACGGCAAGACTCCAAGAACAAACCATCAGCAAGCTTCATGATGTTTGCTTTATGCACTGCTGTGACTTTCTTTCGGTTGTTAAGATAAGCATACTCGAAAGCATATTTGGCAATCCTCTCAGAGCAAAACTTCGTGATCACCTAAAAATCAAATCAATAACAGTAACAAAAATAAACGAGAGGACAAACTGAAAAGAAAAGCACAAGCCGAGCAATTTCTTCATCAAACGCTTCTTGAATACTCATATAGCAGGTCAAGGCACATAATACAGGACTGCGTATTGACAACAAAACGCAAGAAAATAAGGATATACAATGAATATTCTGAAAACAGACATCACATTTTCATCTATTGTTCATATGATATACTTCTAGCAAATCTATAGGTCAATAGATTAATTTCACACATCGATTTATCTGGAGACAGCACAATCTTGGCTATCAGTATTGGCTACAATAAACACACCACAAATCCATGATAGTAACAACAGTAGATTCTACAGAAGGTCTATAGTGTATGGTACTAATTATACCATATTATCACTTTCATGGCACATTATATCAGTCTGGCCAAATAGTAACAAAAGTAGATTCTACAGAAGGTCTATAGTATATGGTACTAATTATACCATTCATGAATGATATAAACTAAAGAAGAAGCTTTAGAGCCATGTCAAGCGCAAACGCATAATATCATAATCATATTCTAACTTCCGAAAAACAAGAAAATTACTCAAATTCATAGTTAGTGGTATCAAAGCATTTACCAGGAAAACATGCATAGTATTAACACAATATTCTAATCTAAGTTCTCAATAAACGATGAAACTAATGAAATCCATAGTTAGTACTGATAGGCAAACACCGACCCATGAATTGACTTAAACTGGTTTGTATATATTAGAAAACCTGCTAAGCTACACCCCAAGATTTGGTAAAAATCACATGAGAAACATTGCCATTTTTGCCAGTGAACTGGCATCATCTCATCCGTAATGGGATTGAAAAAAATCCCTTCCCATTGCGCAGTTCTGCCCAGATGCACCAGCAATTGTGCCCCCAACTCCCAGTTTCAACCTTGTGAGGCATGAATGTCTGCAATGATTATATATACTGCATCATCTCATCCACTGCGAATTTGGATACGACATTTCGCAATTCTACCCAGATGCACAAGCAATTGTGCCCCCAACTCCCAATTTCAACCTTGTGAGGCATGAATTTCTGCTATGATTACATATACTATCGAGAAAATTGCATAAAGCATCTTATCATGTTAAAAAAACCAGATAACTCAATTTTAGATATATCGAGCAAACAAGCTACCGACATCACTTTGTCAGGGAGAAATCATGTGATGTACTCTAATAGTGGCAACTTTGCAGTATGAAACTCTCTAAACCATGGACTAACAATGATCTGAATCAATCCATCAATTTTGTACACAATGTACCAGCAATAGCGCCCTCATAAGACCAATAATCAAATCAGTGCGCTGGTGAAGGACTGGAGTTCATCCTCTTCTAAACAAACAACAGAGAGAGAAAGGGAGGCGATTATGCATATACCTTGAGGCTCTCTACGACCCCTGGTACGACCTCATGCTCGAGCCCCGAGTACTCGCCCTCGGTGTTCTCCCTGATGACGACGATGTCGACGTTCTTGTGCCTGGTGGGGAGGCCCGGGACGTTGGCGCAGTTGACGAGCGAGGCGTAGAGGTCGAGCTCCTTGCGGAGCTGCATGTTGAGGGAGGAGACCCCCCGCCGACGGGGGTGGCGAGGCCGCCCTTGAGGCAGACCTTGTTGCGGCGGATGGAGTCGATGACGGCGGGCGGCACGGCGGGCATGTTGCCGTGGACGTCGTAGGACTCGAAGTAGAGCGGCGCGTGCATGGCCTCCATGACCTGCTGCACGGCGCCCGTGACGAGCGGCCCGATGCCGTCGCCCGGGATGAGCGTGACGGGCGCGGGGTGCCGTCGCCCGGGCGGGCATGTAGGTCACGGTGCGGCGCGCGGCGGCGCCATGGCCCGGGATCGGGGGCGGGGCGGAGGAGACGAGGCGGCGGAGGAGGGGGCGGATCGCCGCGCCATGGGGGTGGGGAGGGTGGGTGCTGCTGGGCGGCGGGCCGATGCGGAATTGCGATCCGGGAGGCGGAGGCGGGCGACCGGAAGGAAGGGAAGGGAGGAAGGATTCTTTCCAGGGAGGAGAAAGGGACGGTGGAGATGGACGCGTGCTTGGGTTGTTTTACGGTTTAGTCCTTGGAAATGTGGGGTATTCCCTAGTTACTAGGCTTCCTTCGCAAGAATTAGATGCGTCTCTGGCAAGCGGGCCCATCAAGGAGGTTAGTTACCATTTTCCTAGCGCACAGAATCTACCAGAGCCGCGTTTGTTTTTTCTTCATTTTAACTCTTTTTTTTGGTTGAATTACCACTTCAAGCCAAGCAATCACATGGAAGTGAACCATCATCTTTATAAACGAAACTGTCACATCAGCCAAGTTTCTTTCATAGAGATATATCCTCATATTTTAACGATTCGGTAAGCAAAGCAGGAGTAGTACACAAACACCCAAGGCAATCGATACATATTAAAGACGAACACCATTTGCTACTTTAAGCCCATGGCCACAGGTCGAAGAACGTTGATTCGGCCAGCGTGAAATCACAGTACACATGCAACAACTTCATTGTCATGGTACTAAAGTATTGGTTAAGCAATTATGAATTGATCTTTGCTTAACTGCATCACATGGAACACCATTGTGTATTCAGCCATCAGAACGGCAGTTGCAAATGATGACATGTCTCGTATTTGGGTGCCAAAAAAAATGGATTCGCAGTTATACTATCTTGGTTTCTGCATCTTTGAACCCCCTGAATCGTACTGTTCACAAGAACAACATACGATGGTGGAGGTCCAGAAAGGATCCAGTCAAAAGGAGGAAGAAAGAGGCAGGCACTTCAGCAACTCTAGATGGCTTCAGGATCCTGGCTTCAAAGCTTGCGACCTCTTACAAGCCTGTACACAGCTGCCAAACAAGATGAACAGAAAGTCATAACCAGCTTAAAGAAATGGGAGCATGCAGTATCCAAATAAAAATATTACGAAGGATACTCCACCACGCAGCGGAAAATAAGTGCAGACTCAAGACATAACATTTCTCAATCAGATACTCCCTAAGAACAAGAATATTAATTTACTAGCAGTTTGAGAGTACATGAAAAACAAGATCCTTGGTACAACACACATGTTGCAAACAAACAAATAAGATACAAATAGAAGACCAGAATTGATCAGGTGACGCTGTAAAATGATTCAAATTCAACTAACAGTGAAGAAATGTGAATACGCAAAATATAAGAGTAACCAAACAGCAGAACGATTCAGAATAAACATTACAGATATCAAACAAAAGTAATGGGCAAGTCAGCTGTACCTGGCTGAGAACAAGATTTCTGCTCTTATTTCAACCCAGCAATATTTTTCCTTAGCAATAAATTCTTAACTTCCTGCAAAACAACATCAGCACAGACATGGTAAACAAAATAGTTAGTTTTCATAGCAGTACCATATCTGAAGATAATTTTTTGCAAGACTTGTGATCAAGAAATGAACTGGTTGAGACAGCAAACAGAGAAATGATAACATCATAAGAATAACATACTACCAGTATTAAAGATTTAAAGTTGTTCCAGTACGTGTAAAATACAACTATATCTGGTCCAGCAACCAATCAATAAGCATCACTGAAGTATGAGGAATGATATTGAGCGGTCATACGGCATGACCGCCTCCGCGCCACACAATCCATGCAGCCTGTCACGCTGCATGCATTCCCTGAAGTATCTGACAAAAAACATCCGTAGTTCGGTACTCATTCTAATTCATTTCCTGAAGCTCCGTTTCACACACAAACTACATGGATAGTGATTTTTTATAACCCATTCAGAAACTTTGAAGTTCCAAACAGGCACGCAAGTGAACCAATTCACTAGCCAAGATCAACAACATCAAGAATGTGTAACTATTTCAATTAACAACCAAAAAATGACATTACTTCAAGTCCAAGATCACACCTCAGTTTACTTGGAACTGTAGCTTGCATAATGCTTCCTACAGGTCAGCACTTTGATCCAAAAATAGCATAGCTTGTACATGTAACTACTCAAAATGTTACCAACTACCTTAAACTCAACTATAGGATACTTGCCGTTTCTAGCACCATAATCATCCAGCAAAAGTAAACTACGACTCTATTTTGACTTTTTGCTTCAATTGTCAGATTTATGACGCAAAACATCGACATAGCTTCTGAACTGAGACATTTAAGTCCATCTCCAATCAAAAAAAGCTTACACAGGTGCTTAACGACGAATGCAATTAAGCGCTTCCCCTAGAGCTGCAGCTTCCAATGAAAATAACGGTTCACGCCATTTGAATCATCGGCCCACCCAAGCATCCACCCACCGGCCGCACAAATAGCTATAAGCCACGCTCAGGCGTCAGCCTCTACTTGAAGCAGTCAGGCTAACCCAGAGACCTCGGATCGCAAACGGGGATAACGGGAGGGATTTTATCTTCTAGCGCCCCTGCCAAGCATTGCGTTGGTGATGGCTAACACGAACAGGATGTCTGTAGAATGTCATAATATCTTATATCCCCAACTCACTTAGCCACAGGTATGAGGTCCAACTCCACACACTTTCACTTAGCCACCTCATGAGATACTGACCAATGCTGGCCAATTGCAACTTTTGTTGAAGAAAGCAAAGACATGTTGCAGATTAGAAAGACTAGCAAAATCTATAAATGCTTCCATAAGATGAACCGACATTCTATGTCCTATCCATAATTGCACACGCGGGCCATACATATGCAATTCAGCATATAAATACCCATGCACTTTTAACAAACAAAAAAATGCTACATTGTTGCACAATTTATAAGCACTTAACATGAATAAGTTCTAAGTTAGGGTACTCAGGGGAAAGTAGATAATGCAGAAGGAAGTTGGTATTAGTCCTTTGGAGACCAGTAAACCTTTCAATCTTCAACCATTTCATGCCACGAGTCTATGTTGAGCTTCAAAGCAAAGTCAAATCTCGATAATGAAACATAAGTTCTGTCCTCAATGCCACTAAAATGACAAATAATTCATCCTATTCCGGATCTTCCAAATATGTGCATAATACCCTTGCAACAGGTCGTTTCACAACAGCAACGACTGACGCACAAGCAATGCATTTCTCCACGGACGCAAAATTTAACAGAAACACACAACAAGCAAAGCCAACTACCACCTGATGGAGCGTGCGCCGACTGGTGTCTTCCACCTCCCGAGCAAGCCCCTCCAGCTTCCTTATCATCCCAGCGTACAGCTCCTCCACCTCGGATGCGTGCCCAGTGGCGGAGGTCAGCATCGTCTGCAACCTCCCCGGCCCGAACCCCTCCGCCATCCGATCCATCGCCTTCTCCTCTCCAAGGCCGTAACCCGATGCCGGCGGCCGAAGCATCCACGGCATTGGCGACTCCGCGGCGAAGGTGTGGTACTGGCCCCAAAAGCCAGGACCCACGTTGACGACCTGGAGGGAGGCGGGGACGAGGAGGGGTTCAACGAGGAGGAACGCGCGGTAGTCAAAGGAGTGGACGGAGAGATTGGAGGAGGCGGAGGGGGCCAAGATGAGGAACACGAGGGGGTGGGTGAGGGCGAGGGATTTGGCGAGGGAGCGGGCGACGGCCGCCTCGCGCATGGAGGGGCGGAGCGGCGCGCCGCGGCGGCAGGAGAAGAAGCCGACGGTGGCCGGGCGGGCGGGGGAGTAGGGCCGGAAGCGGCCAAGGGCGTCGGAGAGGGAGGAGGGCTGGGCTAGCGAGGCGTGGGCGGTGATGGAGATGGATAGGGTTGGGGCGGAGGAGGTGGGGGCGTCGTCGTCGTCGGAGAAGGACGGGGGAGGGGCCGGGGGGCGGGCGGCGCCGCCGAAGAGTAGCCCGTCGCAGTCGCCTAGGGCGGTCCCGCAGCAATCAAGGAGCGCCGCGAAGGCCTGGCCGGAGACGGAGAGCTTCGCGCCGTCGGTGGCGGCCATTTCGGGCGTTTGGCCGTTCGGGGCTGCTTTGGACCAGAGCTCAAATATGGCAACGGGGATGGTTATTGCCTATCCCCATCTAGCATCTCTAACAGTAACAGTAAAAAAAAACCACGTTTGCAGTTCGTGAAAAACGTATTTTAAGGGTTGAAAAGCGCCCGGATAGAACAGACACTAAAAACTCAAACTGTAAAAAAGAATATTTCTGAATATTCTCTATTTTTTTCCCCATCCCACCTTCCTGCGAAGGCACCGTTCGGGCACTTTTTTCGTCTTAAAAACCGTAATCGGCAGTTATTTTTCGATTTCAGCTCTTTTACAGTCACGGCTAGAGATGCTCTTAGGACCATTCTTTTACCATCCCATCCCCTTCCCCAAACAATCTGGCTGCATAATTACCTCCTCACGGTGCGTGGTACATTTTTTTAGAAAATAGTGCTTGTACCTTCATATAGAAGAAACGACGGGCGAGAGCCACTTCATGAGAGTGGATTTTTGGAACCCGGTTTATATGGAGCGTGTTTTTTTAAATAAAAATCAAAAATGATATTTTTGAGTTTCCAAAAATTATGAAAACAATCACAGATGTAGAGATAGTGTCTAGATCTACCAACGTGCAAAATTTGACCTTAAAATTCGTTGTATTTTGGGCTATAAAAAGGCAAGTCGGGAAAATTTCATATTTTTGAAATTGCGTATTGTTCACCACCCAGATCCACACATTTGTCTTTTTTGTGCAGATAAAAATATAACGAATTTGGAGTTGAAAATTTGCACAATTGTAGATCTCGACAATATCTACATTCGAGAATTTTTTCTCTTGAAAATTTGCACAATTGTAGATCTCGACAATATCTACATCCGAGATTTTTTTCTCGATTTTTGGATACTTAAAAATATCGATTTCAAATTTTTGATAAAACGGGCACCATGTAGCTGGGCTCCATTATAGGTTTTCGTGTCTTCATCACATAATTTGTTCTCCGAGATTGGTAAGTAGACACATTCTTAAAAATAATCAGATGCGTCTGCTGATCATTGTAGTCCATAGTCATAGCACAACAAGGTGGACATCAAATATTGAAAATATCATACGTCAAGCTATTACTATGAATCTGATTATGGCACCATGTTTTGTATCTAGAAGAAAACATCCATGTTTTTTCTCTCCAAAATGAGGAGCATAGCCAAGTGGCGGAGGCAGGATGCCAAAGTTGTTGGGTCAGAGCCATGTTTACCACTTATTTTACCTAATTTTAGGATTTTTCTACACAAATATTCACAAGTGTATAAAAGTTTTGCTAGAAAGCTGTGGGGTCAGCTGACCCCACAGCCTACACGTGGATCCGCCACTGGCATAGCCCCGTCCTCTGTATCATCATAGTGATGTACACAGCCATTTCGTATCCATGGTAACAAAAGAACTTACTACATATTCGAGGTAAATTGATTATGCAATACTCAAGAGCAATTTAAACAAAACTCATGTGTAGTTCAAATTAAACCCTCGTGCTTATCTTTCTACGTAATGATTCTCATGGGAAGAATATTACAATTCTCTGTATTTAGGTTGCTCTCGGTTAATTCCACATATCTTGCTCTACGACCGTCTACCAAGCTGAGACATGAACAAAGTCGTTGCCTTGGCACACGACAACGTTTCTTTGCAGGTGCGCATGCGCGATATCTTGTTGGTCAGAACAGTTCTGAGGCGAGGTCCATCCCGCCTCATCGGACGAGAATGTCCGAAGAATGTGTTGTTCCTCATAGTAGCCAATGATCAGCACTTTGAAGAAGGTTGTGTAGTCCGGCAAGGGTAGTCTCTGTTGCCGATTCTTGCAGCAATCTGCACTGGTCAGAATGACATAGTTGGTGACTTGATACCCTTCCCACAAGAGCGGAGGAAGTGTGTCACACGTGCCAGTAAGCAGGTTGCACACGACCAGTAGGATGCCTTTCGCGTGCCAGTTACGGACGAGGAGTAGGCCACCACGCGAGGTTAGCGGCTCTATGAGGCTGTTTGGATGGGTACCAATACCAGCCTTACCAAAATATTGGTCGTACCCTACCTTTTTGGCTATAGTTTGGTTCGCTACCAATTTTGGCTCGCCCTGGCCAGCTTGGGCGCGCCCACGTCTGGTTTTCGCCAAATCGCGGGCGAAACCGTGGCGCGGAAATCGACCGCCAAAATATTGGCAGCCAAATCTGGCGCGAGCAAGCCACCGAGGTATAAAAGGGTGCGCAATTTTTTTGCCTGTCCCCTTCACTTTCCCCTTCTCCTCTCCTGCGCGCACACAGAAAAACCACACAAGGGCACGATCTGCAGGCTGCTCCGCCGGCGTTTCCGCCGGCGTTTCTGCGTCAATACGAGCTGCTCCGGCGGCCGCCGGCGTTGCTGCACCTCTCGGCCCACTCTCTCACTCAACTCACACCAAGAAGGTCAGTGCTCAAATCCCAATCGAACCCCACCCGAATCCCTTTTTTCTATGGCCGATTTACTTCAATCTTTGACCTCTTAGTTGGAGATATGCTACACGTAGGTGTTACTTGCTAGATATGATCTATTGCTTATCAAATCCTTGTTAGTTGCCTCCCGCAAAAAAGTCCCCATGCTAATTTCATCACATTAGTTGTATTGAACTTGATTTTGTAATATGTATCTCTCAGTTGTTAGATTTAATTCCTCATTAGGAAGGACATGAACTTAAACTGATTGCAAATAGAACACCTAATAGCATCTTCAACATAGGGATTAGGGGATGCACTTACAAGAAAGTGAAGAAGACATGTTGCCTGCTTGGTGCAGGCCGTACGTGGCATTGGAGTGGTCGAGGTTGAGAAAGCAGGGGCGTCGTGGACGAGAGGGAAGCCCATGAACGCCGGCAGCACGACCCTCCTGGTGGCTGGCGGTGGTCGTCGATCTTCCAGCCCCTTGAGCGCCTCCTTAGATCGGGTAGTTTAGGTGGATAAGCACGTTTTCTGTTAGCCTCTAACAACGTGGAATCTATTCCTTTTATACCAGGCGCTCGGGACTGGGGACCTTGACCAAAAGTTAGTTTTGGGGCCTCCGATCAAGACTCCAGTTGTGGGGACGTGGTCAACCACCTCCCCTTATCTTTCTCTCGGTTTGTTAGCCGAGATCAACACCAACATTCTCCCCCTTGATCGTAAGGTTAACAAACATCATAAGCCCACCCTTAATAGAAATAACATACCAAAGTAAGGTGTCATGGTGACTAGTCAAATGACACCCGACCACAATACTTATAGTATCTCAATCTATCTTGAAATGGATTACTTAACACTTTATGGGAGTTGGATTATTCAACGGTCCTTATTCCAGAATCAAAAGGCTTTCCAGCAACCCATGCCGGCAACATGATCTTAAAATTGGGTGGTAAGCCTTCAGTGACGGATCCGTAAAACATATAAAACTTATTTATATGCTTAACATCATAAGCTTGATTCTGGATTCTATCTTTCACAACACTAAACATATTGTCAATGGTTTTGGCAACACCATTTAACTTGTTGTTACTCGCATAGAAAACTGCGTGTTCATATTGCAGTAGGTGGTTTAAAAATGCTGTCTACCACCATGATTTCGGGAATAAAACTTCTTGACATACAACCTGCCCTTTAGCCTCTTAACATGCCTCATGATGAATTGCATCATAATTGATGCCATTAAAATCATTTTGGAGCTTTTCCACGATATAGCTCCATATGCGAGAGAGTGGATGTAACTTAACGTGGAAACTTTAATATCCACCCATCTCGCATAAACAATGTCTGAATAACCCACGATAACGAGGTTACCAGACTTCTTATTAACGAGCATGCAAACTTTATTGCCTTGCATATTTGCAAAAGCTTTTGGCGGCCTTTCCATGGTCCACTTCTGGACTTTCTTGTATATTTGCCAATTATCCCGATCAAAAATAGGGCGTTCATACTTGAAAACTTATATTGCTTCTGACAGCCGAAGCATAAGGAACCGACATTATCTGATCAGCTCATAATGGTTCCTTGGACACTAAAATGTCCACCTTTATTGCCCTTAACTTTATTAGCAGGCGCGACAGAGTACTAATGCATAATATGTAGAACTTATACTCCTTTCGGGTAATAGAACTTATACTCCTTTCGGACCTACATCTTGGTGAAACTCAGTCCAATGAAAGTATGAGACATCACCAAGATCTTTTATGTCTTAAAGAAGATAGAAATTTCTTGGCTAAGCAAAAAATCAATTCCATCTTCTTAGGGTAGTAAACTTACTCCCCCTCGTCTTACGATATGAGTGCCAAAACGCTCGTCTTTATTTCATAACTGAAATTCTTTAGTCAACATACCTTATGTTAACTTCAATTGTATGACAAAACTTTACGGTTGAGACATACATACATTCTTAACTTAGTCAACACAACAACATGTTATAATAATAACATAAGCGTCATAACAACTCACTAAGGAAACTCTATTGAGTCGTATACACATTATTAGAGCCAGAAGACTCTAAGATGACCATTAACACACACATTATCAGTCACAAGGAAATTGTTGATTACCAACACCAAGTGTTGCATTAGGTATTTCTTCTCAACTTCCCTGATGCATATGAACGAAAATCTGATGGAGTTATCCTTAAGATTCAAGTTCATACACTTCAGGTTCCCTGATGATCACTTTATTTAGAAGATGGAAAAAATTCATCGTCCAAAATCTCTATAACAATCACTTTAGTTCAAAACCACAACACCGTTGGGCAGAAGATGGAAAAGAACTTCATGAGCTGCGACACATGATCATAAACCGACGTTGGTCAGAAATATAACCATGAGCCACATGATACTGACAAACTTGCTACTTAAGTGGAGCGTGACACGTGATCATAAACAATGTTGGTTAGAATTATAATCACGAGCCACATCTTAATCAACGTTAGATTAGCAAGCTTTGTGTGCTTCATAATCCTCATAAGGGAATAAATCCACATTAACTCGATAAAACGAGGAAAAACATTATTCACTATAATCATTCATTCTCCAAAATAAGACTTCTCGTTGGTTCCATCCTACTTGGAGAATTATTACATTCAACTTTTCTCATATTTAATGAGACATTCCATATTTAATGAGACATTCCATTCTCCCCCTCGAAATGTGGTAAACATGACCACAATTTCGATGATGTCTCATTTTTCGCTATCATCTTAAGAGAGACATGGCACATATTGATTCATCGAGGACATAAATATTCTCACCACATGGTAAGATCAATATTACCTGACTGCATAACAAAAGACAAAAGGTTCATATGAATAAACAAAATGTCTCATAATGCTTTCTTCTGTATTGTCCCCATAGCAAAACCCCTTAAAACCCATTTTAAACGGGCAATTATCCTTAAAATATTCCTCAATAGAGGTTAAATAATCTTTGGCATATACTGAGTCGGGAATTGCATTCTTTATCTCAGAGGAGATGGTATGCTTCATCATAAGGAGTGAAAAATGGTTCGACTTCTCCCACTCAACTTCTTTTCGGTCATACTTTTACATCTCCTTAGCAGAATTCAAATAAATGAACCCTATGTCTTGGTCCATTGCTAAAACAAGGACACCATCTTTATGAGAATCAATAAGAAACACCACACTTGAATTGTTCAAAAACAAAACAAGTTAATCTTATTCTAATCCGTATCACCGTTGGGCTGAAAACGAAGAAGAGCACTATTCGTTCAAAAATGGGACATGAAAATAATCAACGTTGGTCAGAATACCGTCATATACCATACAACTTATGCTCATAAATGAAAACTCGAATCAAAACTTCTCGTTTTGACTATAGAAACTTAAATCACATAATGATCAGAAAAATCTTTTGCTAAATTAATAGCCATCACTAGATACAATCCAATATGTTACTAGAAATATGGATTCATGATTTATCGCTGATCCTTTTCCATCAATACTTTGACACCACAATTTCAAAAACTTCAATAAAACATGTCAAAGTTTAATCTTAAACCTTTCAATGACATGATAACAAAAGTATCATTCATTTTAAAACATTCTCATCATGACATCTCACTGAGTAAACAATTCCTCGGTGTAAATGACATTATAAACATTCTCCAAATAAAATTTGGATATTACATCATGGTCTCACTAAATGATAACTTTTAATAGTCAATAAATGACAACTTATGACCAAGACGTCACGTTAAAATTCTCTAAACGTCCTTGTTCCGAGAATCATGATGAGCCTCCATCACCTTCTGTCAGTGCATGTCAAAAGACTTAAATGCATCTAACATAATACTTTAACATTATGGCGCATCATTGTTAGGCTGCATAGTGCGTTGCGGAAAAACGAACCACACAGCCATTAAACTTTCCTTAAGGTGGCCTCGGCCCACTAGAGATGATCACTTTATTAATAAACGCCATAAACATGGCATCAATTTAAACTTCATCTCACAGCATTCAAACTCAACATTAGAATGCTATGAAAAGAAATGACTTACATTAATCTTATAGCACCATACCCCCTTAAAATTCAGGCGTTTTCCGATGTGAACATTACATAAAACTTTATTTGAAAATTTAATCTCAATAAATGCACTGGGAAACCAGAAAAGTCTGAATACTTCATCATACAAATGGGCCACATCATTCTCATAATAAATATCAATCTACGACATTAATTCTTAACTTTAATTGATATTCAAATTGATACTAAACATGTCAGAATATCCAAATAAAATTTCTCGTTGGTTCCATTTTATTCAGAACAACTTAACATGTTAACTCAACATAATTTCAGGCCATTGAAAACTAATTAAAACAGTGCAATGTTTTTAATCTTAAGTATTTGCAAAAACATAAAATGCACTGAAAATACTAATTGCCTAAAAACTTGAGTTTGGCCCAAAAGCCCGTGCGGCCCATAAAGAATTTCCGCCCGAGCGGGGGTTAAACTACAACCTGGCCGCAGGCCATTCTAACCTGGACCGCAGCCCATTCAGAAAAAGGCCCGGTAAAGCACCTGAGGCCCATTACTTTGACTGTATCGTTCCGCGCCGTCCGATCGAATCGGACGGTCCGCGTTGATCTCTCCCGGAACAAAATCGAGCCTGGTCAAAACGAACTCTAACCCTAGTCATTTTCCCCTTTCTCCCCCGATTTTCACGCTCCCGCTGAGAGACGCGACGGCGCCGAGCGGCGCAAGCTCAGAATCCATGGCGGCGCGGAGTCCCCGTTCGTTGGAGGAGTGTTTTTCGGCCAGAGAGCCCGCGCTGCTCCGTCGAACGGCGTCTCCCGTGTCAAGCACATGGCTTATGGGAATGGGCAGCCGAAGAACTTCCCTGGTCTGGAGCTCGCTGCTGCTTGCCGGTAATGGAGTCCCGACCTTAAGGAGGTGACGACGGCGACGTGCGGCACACAGGCCACACTCGGTGCCGTCCTTTGTGCAGCATCAAGCGGAGTGGAGGAGCGCGGCAAGCCCACGTCGACGGCGATGACCGTGCGTGGCATTAGGAGGCGACGCCGACGCGGCAGCTCAAGACTAACCGCGACAGCGTCCTAAGTGCGGCGCCCCTCCCCCAGTTGTGAGGTAAAACCTCCGTTCCCCATCAATTTGGGTTTCCTGACTTAGGGCTCATGACAAATTGGGGATTTCTCTTTCCGAAATTGGGGTTGGGGTTTCGGTATAACAAAAATTTGGGGATTTTTCTGTTCTGGTCAAATTCGTGCTCCCCTCTTTCCAATTTCACTGAAATTTTGGTGTCATTCCCCTCCTTATAATTGCTAATGAATCGGAACAATACTAATCCTAGAGCATTCAATTAAGCAGACCGAAGATAAGCATTATTCTTAGGCTAATTAATTTGTTAGCACTGCTCCGTAGCAAGAAGGATAATAACTTCATCATAGGCATGCACATTGAATTTGTCCGAGGCATAAAAACTTTCCCTAATCATAATTAACATACTTAGGGCTCTAATGCAATCGGTACTGCTCTGATACCTATGTTAGATTTAATTCCTCATTAGGAAGGACAGGAACTTAAACTGATTGCAAATAGAACACCTAATAGCATATTTAACATAGGGATTAGGGGATGCACTTACAAGAAAGTGAAGAAGACATGTTGCCTGCTTGGTGCAGGCCGTACGTGGCATTGGAGTGGTCGAGGTTGAGAAAGCAGGGGCGTCGTGGACGAGAGGGAAGCCCATGAACGCCGGCAGCACGACCCTCCTGGTGGCTGGCGGTGGTCGTCGATCTTCCAGCCCCTTGAGCGCCTCCTTAGATCGGGTAGTTTAGGTGGATAAGCACGTTTTCTGTTAGCCTCTAACAACGTGGAATCTATTCCTTTTATACCAGGCGCTCGGGACTGGGGACCTTGACCAAAAGTTAGTTTTGGGGCCTCCGATCAAGACTCCCCGTTGTGGGGACGTGGTCAACCACCTCCCCTTATCTTTCTCTCGGTTTGTTAGCCGAGATCAACACCAACATCAGCAACTAAGGATTTTTAAGATGTGTCGAGATAGTTCATTTATCTCAGTGTGCTTATCATGTAAGTTGGCGGCCCCGGGGATGACTGACTAGAGCAAGCGGCAATCAGCTGCAAGCGGTGATCGCTTCGTCGGGACGAAGAACCATACATCGGAGCCTTGACATGGAGCGAAGAATCCGACCAGTGAGGACGAGCACGGCGCATCATCTGGCCAGCGGCGACGGAGGAACGGAAGATCTGCAACGAGGGCGCAACACCGCTTGCACGTCGTGGCACAACGGAAGAGAACGGCGGGATCAGCCACGCGTACGAGGATCTCTCGGAGGACATCGTCCGGGAGCGTGGCCATGGCGACGATCGGCTTCTCCGTCGTCCGTCGGTAGGGGCGATGTGAAGGACGCGCTGGTTGGGTTCTGAATCTTCTGGTTGGGCCGTGTGTTGCATATATAGGCACATGTGTGCCTCCCAGCCCCGGCCCGGTTTGTTTACAGGTTCTATTCGGACTCATGTTCGTCCTTGCTTCTGCCTTGCTGACGGTGACCGGTTTCTTGTGTTCACAGGTCACTGTCGCACGGTTACAAGATTATTTCAGGTGTGAGGTGCGCCTTCAAGTGCTTGTACCGATATTAGGCACACACACACACAAAGAAAATCGACCAATAGTACTACAAAAACCCTCACCGGAAGAGAACCTAGGCCCCCTTCTTTTCAGCTTATTTTCCAGATTCTCCCAGAAGCTACCCTCCATCAGCTTCTCCCAGAATCTCGTTTTTTAAATTTGTTTAAACTTCTAAATAAGTATTGGGAAGACAAATTTAGAAGTTTAAACAAATTTAAAAAACGAGATTCTAGGAGAAGCTGGTGGAGGGTAGCTTCTGGAAGAATCAGGAAAATAAGCTGAAAAGAAGGGGGCCCTAATAACCGCCCCAAAATCCCAATATCTTACATTGATGACACAACCAAAACATCAAGCCCCTCGTTATCTCCACTCCATTGTCCGCATAAAACAAAAACAAAAACACCTCGCAACTTTACCTGGTGCAAAAACATTTGACAGAGATCACCATGTTGTCGAGGGGAAAACTGTATAGATCTCCCTCCACCTACATCGACACATAACCGAAAATCGAGGGTTGTGATTACCTGCACCGAGCAACCGCCATAGAGCACCACGACAGAGTGGGGAGCTATCGCCAGGTAGGCGAATCGGCGGGCGGAGCAGCGGCCATTGGGAGGAACTGAGCGATTTTGGTGACGGGATGGAAGTGTGCACTCTTTGTCCCCCGGCGCAACTTCCGAGATTCAAAATGATGCAACCCCTTATCTCTCTGCTGGGTGGGTTCATGTGGTGCTGACCGACACATCGTGGCGAAACAGCCCAGCCATGTGACGTGCCGAAGCGTCACAGGACACGAGCATCACACGGCCATACATCGAGATGAACCAATATTTATGAATTACTCCCTCCGTCCCAAAAAAATAAGTGTCTCAAGTTTACACAAAAGTGGATGTATCTAGACATGTTTCATGTATAGATACATCTACTTTTGAGCAAACTTGAGACACTTATTTTTGGACGGAGGGAGTAAATATCTTGCAACACATGGGTATTCCGCTAGTACGTGTAGTAGCACACTCAACGTTTCTAAACAAAATATGAATGGACGGACCTGTAGCCGTGGGTTAGGATTCTTTTACTGTATCTTTTTACTGGCAGACGCTTATGCGCTTGTCTTTTCAGGCTAGACTCAGTGCACGTACAGCCGCCATCTAACTGATGCCATACATCATTGTTGATTTCCACGCAGGCTAACTGGTATTTATACTGATTTTTCCACAATGGAAAGTGTTTGCGCATGTCTTTATGTTTCCACTGTTTATATATGTTCAGAACATGCTTTGATGTTCAGAGTTTGGATGCCAACCACTGCGTACGCATGTTAGGGCATCTCCAGTCGTTCGGCCCCCAAGGCCGAAAAACGACGCTATTTTGGCCCGCCTGAGGGGCAACGTCGCTATTTCACGCGCTGGGGGGCGCCGATTCCCAGTCGCCGAGCCCAGGCCGCCCCCAGCCGACGAGTTTGGGCCATATTTCGCGCATAAAATAAAGGCCAACACAATTAAAATAGTTCGACATACAAATTCACGCATAAGAATAGTTCAACATACAAATCTACACACAAATAGTTCAACAAAGCAAGCAAATAGAACAAATCAAACTAGGCATTGGCATTGTCGGCATTGCCATTGCCTTTGCGCTCCCACAAGTGCTGCACAAGATCATCCTGCAGTTGTGTATGTGCTGCAGGGTCTCGAATCTCCTGGCGCATAGCGAGGAAGGCTGCCCATGTTGCCGGAACCTGGTGATCTACATCTGCAAGAGGACCCTGTCGGCAATATGGCTCAGTAGTCTCAGGCACCGGATGATTCCGCTCACTCTCAATGATCATGTTGTGCAAGATCACACAACAGTTCATCACCTCCCACATGTTGGCCTTCGACCAAGTCATGGCTGGGTACCGGACAACAGCGAATCGAGACTGCAGCGCACCAAATGCCCGCTCAACATCCTTCCTGCAAGCCTCCTAGCACTTGGAAAACCAAGCTTTCGCGCTTCCTGGCACATGGTTGGAGATGCTCTTCACAAATGTTGACCACTTCGGGTAGATGCCATCTGCAAGGTAGTAGCCCTTTGTGTACTGGTGCCCATTGATCTCGTAGTTCACTGGAGGGGCATGACCTTCAACAAGCTTGGCGAAGACATTCGAGCACTTCAACACATTGATGTCGTTGTGAGTTCCTGGCATACCAAAGAAGGAATGCCAAATCCATAGATCATGTGTAGCAGGTGTCGAACTCCCGGATGGCATGCATGATGTCGAGGAAGAGCTTGCGGTTCATCCGGAAGCGGCGCCGAAACACGGCCTCGTCCTGCATGGGATGATCGGCGAAGTAGTCGGAGTAGAGGATGCAGTACCCTTCGTAGCGCTGCCTCGGCTTGCTCTTGCGGCGGCCGGGCGCCGAGCCACCACACCGCGGCCGCGCGTCGTGCGCGAGCAGGCCGGCGAGGCAGGCCAGGATGAGCAAGTGCTCTTCGTCGTCGATGTCGGCCTAGGCTTCCTCGTCGAGCAGTTCGGCGAGCAGCTCGTCATCGTCGGAGTCCATGGCTGGGCGGGCAAACCGCCGAACACTTAGCAGGCGAGGTGGGCGCGAGTCTTCCCGAGAGCCTTCCTCCCGGCCAGATCACGACGGAGGGGAGGGCGGCGCCGGTGCCGTGGTTTGGGGCGAGATGGTGGGGTTCCTAGCTTCTTGCGTCCGGCGGAGGGGGGGAGGGGTGGTGCTGGCGGCGAGATGGCGGCGACGGGGCGGGATAGAGGAAAAGGCGAGGCGGGGGGTGGGAAATGCGCTGTCTCCCCGACAGTGCTGGCCCACACGCGTTTTCCCTTCCGCCGACCCCCCCCCCCCCCCCCCCCAGGCGCAACCCGGCGCGTTGGGTTTGGGCTGGGTGCGCCGGCGCCAAAACGGCGCTAAACGGCGCTATTTGGGCTCCTGGGAGGCGACTGGTAGAAAAACGGCGCTATTTGGCCCAAAACGGCGCTTTTTTGGGCGCTGGGGGGACGGCTGGAGATGCCCTTAGACGGCCTAGTTCCTTTTGTCAATGTAAAATACTCGCATCCTGAGTTGTTAATTAGTCCTAGAAAAAGGGAGGAGAGTTCCTCTGTCAATGTCTACTTTCTATGCACCTGTGGAAAGCTCATGTCCTCACAATGTGATGACATCGGAATTATGATTGTAATCATTCTCCTTTACATAAGTACATTGAAAGAACTGAGCTTAAGATTCGACAAGATTTTTGTTTAATCTTCCATAAACAAAATTATACACCTCCAAGCTATTAAAATGACAAATTGAGCAATGAATAGAAGATTCAGTAATAAATAATAGCAACGTTAGTATTCATCAATGAATTTGTCATTTCAGAGCTCCCAGCATGCAAATTTCCATGTCTATAGATCTCTAGTAATGTACTTTTGTTGACAATTTTCTTTAAAAATTAAATATGATTTTTTCGTGGTTTTCACTGAGGTTTTCTTCGGATTTTTTCTATCTCCATGTCTACGCCATTGATTACTATCATCTTGCATCTCCATGCTAAGAATTGAAGAGTTCTGCCTAAACCTGAAATTGATTGTGACCAATTAATCTCCTTTGGAAGAGGAATGTAATTTTATTACTTAGAGGAATGTATAAATATACTCTCCTTTGGAGAGCCAATAACTTTCCTTTCTCACACCATGCGAAAATTCTTCCAAAATGAGATATCCCATTGTGAATCAAGAAGTGGTCGCCTCCTTGGTTAAATACTGACACATTGACATTTTGCAATAACATTTTAAGGGGGGGGGGGGGGGGGGATATAGCAATACCACAAGTTTAATTTGAGGCACATGCATATACAAATTTTAGAGACATTGGGGAGCCCTGGTCCTGCTAATCCTCCTATCTCCGTCATTGGTTGTGATAACATTTGTATTATGAGAAGTGAGAAATACATATTACCATGAATTTGAATTTGCCCAATTAATCTCGTTTCATATGAACATCCAAGTTCAATCTAATGATTAATGCATATACGACTAGGAAACCATATCTTTTATTAGAAATAGAAAAGGAGGATGACCCTGCCTATGCATCAGGAGTTCAGGACTACGAAAACGTATAGAAATGCAGCGGTTAAGGACTTTCCTCCCTCCCCGCGTGTCCCTATCGCTACAGTAGAGAGAGGCGACACCGAGGCGTCTCGCAGGTTCGAGAGTTCGCCGGCGTTTCCGCCGCTCCCCTCCGCCTCCGGTGGCCGTTTCGGCGCCGCGAGGTGGGGGGAGCTTTGGCTCCGTCGTGCGAGTAGTTTAGGTCCTAGTGTTAGGTGTGTGTACCCTGTTGGCGTCGCCGATGACGGTGGCGGTGGCGCCGGCGTTTAGGGTTCTGTCCTCCCCCTCCTTTCCCCGTTTCGGCCTCCGCGCCGGGGAGGTTGTGGAGTGCTTCGTCGGGGCCTCTCCTCTGGCTCTGTTTCTCTGGCCGGCCGTGGCGGCGAGGGGAGAAGCTGCTGGTGGTGGGGTTCCCGTTTTTGCTGCAGGTTGGTCTGGTGGTCTCCTTCCTCGACGATTCAGCTCTGGCCGGCCATGGTGGCGAGGGGAGCGTCGTCTGGAAGTGGCGCGGGGTTGCTGGTGGTGGTCCTGCGCGGCGTCGAGCCGGCTGGAAGATCGGAGGTTCCGGGGAGCAGGTGCTTTGGCCGTACGCGTTCATCGCCTTTCAGATCCGTCGCATGGCGTTGGCGGACGGCTTCTGTGGTCTTCTACTTGTGGTGGTGGTGCCTTCTTCCCGGCGGCGAGTGGTACGGCGGCGCCGGCGTTGCGTAGGAGCTTGGGGAGCGGTTAGGGATCCGATTGTGTTCTTTCCCGGAGGCTGAGGGTGCTCTTTGCACTTTTCGGGGTCCAGTTGTAAATTTTTTTCTTTTGGACTTTCTTGTAAAGTGTGCTGAGCTTCCTTAATATAAGTATCGGATCCTCCTCAAAAAAGAAAACGTATAGAAATGCCTTTAGTACAAGACCATTCGTGCATGCAACTTTGATTCTTTTGGCAATACTTTTCACAGAACGAGTAAAGCTTGTCCCTTATCCATGACGACCCACCACTTAGCACTTAAGTGCTACGTCTGGGTGCTAACAAAGATGCCACCGACACCTACTACAACATCTTTTCAACTAACAAAGACAAATTATCTTTATCGAAAAAACAAAGACAAATTCTGTTCTTCCGTTTTAATACAAGCACTTGCAATTGCGCGATAAACAGCTCCACGTACGACAATTTCAGTTACTCTACTTTGTTCACAATGAAGTTGATTTGTTTCACATGAAAAAGCACTTTTCTTTTGTCCATTACAGATTCTATAAGCAACGGACACCTTTACGCTGATTTTTCCCTATACAAACCAAGTTGTGTATCTGAGTTTTTTACGTAAAAAAAAAATCTATTTTTGATTTTGCGCGAGGAGTTGTGTGTGATCCGACGGCGGAGTCCTTGTCCGTCACGACGGTGGCCTCCCGTCTGAATCAAAAGCACAGCGAACCCACAAGCCCAGACCCACCCAACCCACCATCCGAATCGTCTCGTCTTCGATTGTTCCTGAGCACCGACCCAACCCTAGATCTCGCACCACCACCACCGGAGCAGCGCGCGCCATGGCCAAGCCCTGGGGTGGCGTCGGCGCCTGGGCGCTCGACGCGGAGCGCGAGGACGAGGAGCGCGAGCACGCCGCGGCCAACCCCTCACCCGAGCCGCCCGCCGCCATCTTCCCCAGCCTCAAGGAGGCCGTCGTCGCCGGCGGGGGCAAGCAGAAGAAGAAGAAGGCCACCACCTTCGCTCTCGGAGTTCACCACCTACGGCGCCGCCGGCCCGCCCGCGCGCCGCGCCGCCCCGCCGAGCCCAGGGCCTCACCCCGCAGGAGATGATGATGCTCCCCACCGGCCCCAGGGAGCGCTCCGAGGAGGAGTCCCGCCAAGGCGGAGGCTTCCGATCCTACGGCGACAACAGGGAGCCGCGCGGCGGCGGCGGATTCGACGATGACCGCCGGACCACCAGGGATGCGGATCTCGACATGCCCTCCCGCGCCGACGAGTCCGACAACTGGGGGCGGAATAAGAGCTTCACGCCCACCCCTAGCGGTGACTCTGGCCGCCGCGGCGATAGGCTCAGCGGGCCATCTCCGCTCGGTCGCTCCGATGACATTGATAACTGGTCGCGTGACAAGAAGCCACTCACGTCGCGCTACCCGAGCCTCGGTACCGGCGGTGGTTTCCGTGAATCTTCCGGTGGCGGTTTCCGTGAATCATCCGGCGGCGGTTTCCGTGAATCCTCCGGTGGTGGTTTCCGTGACTCACCAGGACCATCTGACTCTGATCGCTGGGCACGTGGTGCCATCCCTCCCCCTACGACGAACAATGGGGGGGAGAGGCCTCGTCTCAACCTCAATCCACCACCGAAACGTGATCCCTCAGCTACAGCCACGGCGCCAGCTACAGCTACGCCACCAGCTGAGGTCGCACGCAGCCGCCCGAGCCCTTTTGGGGCTGCAAAGCCTCGTGAGGAGGTGCTGGCTGAGAAGGGTTTGGATTGGAGAAAGATGGAGACCGAGATCGAGAAGAAGACCAGCCGGCCTACCAGCTCACACTCCAGTAGGCCCAACAGCGCACATTCCTCCCGCCCTGGGAGCCCTGGATCGCAGGTCTCGGCTGTTGGGAGTGAGGGAGCACCAAGGGCGCGGCCAAAGGTAAACCCATTCGGTGATGCCAAGCCACGGGAAGTGATTCTGCAGGAGAAAGGGAAAGACTGGAGGAAGATTGACCTCGAGCTGGAGCATCGTGCAGTTCATAGGTATGTTACTTATATATATGGGCCCACCTCTCTACATGTTAGCACATTTTTTGGTATTGCAATACTGAAGTAGTGTGATAGACTAAGAATGTTATGAACTTGCACGAAATGATGAAATAAATATTTTTCTAAGAAACCACTGGCTTTCCTTTGGCTATGTTATGCTTGCTGAAACTTCCCACTTTCTGGCGTGTTCTAACCAGAAGTTTTGGGAAATTTTCTGATGCTTAGTTTCTTACACATTTGTTGAATAAATCCCAAAGTAAGCAAATGTAAAGTTTACTTATGCGATTTTAAGCATATGTTAATGTGGTATCATGAAATTTATGAAGTTATCTGATCTGATATATAGTACTCTACGTTGAAATCAACCTTTACATGATGGCCAAATCTATATTTTGGTTGCTTGCCCTAAATCTTCTTTATTTTGTATAGTCGTCTGCATTTAAGCTCTTTACTGTTGGCAATTTCTTGTGGGTATGAAAGTAGTAAGCAAGGGTTGGAGGGAATATATTTGATTTGATGCTGGTTATACCCCGCAAAGTATAGCATGCTATTTTGGTAATAAGTTACTGTTACGGTTGTCTGAAGCCTTGATACATTGAGTCATGAATTTAAGAGTCTGGCAGGTTATTGGTATTCTACAGATATGTTGAATACTTGTTTTTAGTTTTTTACCAAGTATTGTTTGCATAGACTATTCTGCAATGTGATGTAAGGGAAAAATCATAAGCTTAAATAATCTCATCATGCTAATCTGCTAGTACCATGCTCCTCGAGTTTTTTTTTAATGAAATATGATGTGTGGCGCATTCTATTTAGACTAACTTTTTTTTATGAAGTTTGCTAGTTGATTAACACTATTTAAATAACAGAGAAAATGTTCCATTGTCAATGTTTCTTGTGTGGACATTCTGTTTCTGCCCATTAGTTAAGTAGGTTTATGCACAATCTGGCAAGGTGCTTGTCCATTTTGTTCATATGCTTGACTGGGAAAAATCTTCTTTTTTGTGCGTAATTAGGTTTTTCCTTTAGCTTTCGTGCTGATACTCCATCACATCAAAATGGATATGCTTGTATTGGTTCATGTTCAGTCCATTCCTTTAGCTTCTAGGTTCTGTTTACGTTAACCCTATTTCTTCCAGGCCAGAGTCAGAGGAAGAGAAGAATTTGAAAGAAGAAATCAACCTTCTCAAGGTGGATCTGAAATTAATTGAGGCCAAGACAAGTGATGGTTCAGACCAAGCAACCCCAGAGAATGCAAAAGACTTGTCTGAGAAGATATCTCAGTTGGAAAAGCAGCTTGAGCTGCTTACAGTTGACTTGGACGACAAAACTAAATTTGGGCAAAGGCCTAGTTCTGGAGCAGGCAGGGTGACATCGTTTCCACCAGCTAGTTTAGCGGAGGAGCCACATGTTACAGTGCCACACATGGACAGACCCCGTTCACGTGGTGGTATGGAAACATACCCGAAACCAGTTGAAGAAAGGTGGGGATTTCATGGTAGCAGAGAAAGAGGTCCTTTTGGTGGAGGGGGAAGTTCGGACAGGTTTGTGCAGCTTGTTTGCTAAATTTTATTGCGCTGGTTTTCCAGACTGACTTTTCAGTTCTTTATACTAAATCTTGCATATGCTTTGGTGGATGTAGATGGTTGTTAGTTTACATTTCTGTTCTGTTATGTTACTTATCGTGTTTAGCTGAATACTGGACCAGCTGTAGTGACCTTGTTATAGGTGTGATAGCATATGTATCATGTTTAAGACGTACTGAACTTTGATTCCAACTGCTTTTAGATTATGCGAGAATGAATATTACTTCTCACATATGCCTACTTTGTTTAAGATGACTTACTTTTTAGTGTGTAGGACCCTCCATATCACGTGCTTCAGATCTCAGCTTACCATGATCTGTATAAGCAGAAAGCATATGGTGCAAATGGCAGTTACTTGTTTCAAGCATTTAAGTCATCTGATGTCACCCTTGTTAGTGACTGCAGCTTTTTATTGACTTGGCCCTTCTTTTTCAGGTCAACAAGTAGGCAGGGATGGTGAAGATCAGGTTTTGAGCATCATCTGTGAAGGGAACTTCTGGTCCGCTGCGGTCCTTTTCTTGTTTTGAAAGAATGGGAAAACAAATAAGTCATTTTATTTTTTGTTGCGTTTGACTCCGTTTTGTCCGAGGTAGAAGATTGGAGATAACCTTTGTCAACGGAGGTTACTCCGAGTGAAGCTATTGTTTACCACCCTCTTTGCTGTAGGCTATTTTGCTTCCTTCTTTTGTCATCTTCCATGTCAAAACAAGACAGCAAAATTTATGCTAACTATTACTCTTGGTTATTGGATCCTTATGTTATGTTCTCTGTCTGCTTAAGCAGTATAATCAGACATTTTCTTCAGTGCACGTGTTAAGTTATATCTGTGATTGTTATATTTGCTAGTATTTGTATTTGCCACTCTTATGGCACCAGCTGTTATAGCTCTCTCCTATATCAGCACTAACCAAAAGTACAAAATGCACCACGCCAAATATCGGATCTGGCTGTGCGTACAGTAGTGTGACGCAAGTCTAGACCTCTTGCTAGCGTTCGGTTGTGTGATAGGCCTTTGATGCCTGTGTATAGCTTCTCGTTGAGAGTAATAGTAAATGCGGATGAA
This sequence comes from Poa pratensis, assembly GCA_947311845.1. Lineage (NCBI taxonomy): Eukaryota > Viridiplantae > Streptophyta > Magnoliopsida > Poales > Poaceae > Poa > Poa pratensis. The sequence goes on along the minus strand of CAMZMU010000050.1, from coordinate 35,518,779 downwards.
CTGATGTTACAAGCTTTCAGCAGTTCACCGCGTCCTTTCTACTGAGCAGTAGTCGGTTCACCGTGAACTGCATTTATGTAGTGATCGATTTCATGCTGGTTTGGCTAATGTTTATCCATAATAGAAGGAACTATGACGATTACACCAAAATTTTGAACCCATGAAAGGTAAAGCAATAGCTTTATTAACAGTTGGGGCTAACTCGTCAGATAAATTTCAGCAAATGTTTTAGAGCAAAAGGGGCAGCAAATGTTTTAGAGCAAAAGGGGCCTCTACCGCGGTTCCATTGCTTGAATGACCCTGTAGACAGTGACATTCGCAAAGCGTTCGAGTTTCCTTTTCTTAGCAGGTTCCAGGTCCAGCAATCTCTGCTGGGAAATCATACCCCTAAACATAGCAACATTCATAATACAATTATGAACCAATTTGGGTAGTTCACGTGCAGCTTTGCTTGTCGTTCTCCTACAAGGCCTTGACGCCATGAGAAGAAAACCACATCCTGAGTCGTTGGATCTTCAGGTCTTTGATTACCAGGAGTCCAGGACACACTAGGACGCCTTCCTTGCACCTATTGACAGCTTGTTCCAAAAGTATGGAATCAGCTTCAAATTCACATAGTCGTCAAAACTCCCGAGAATGGATCTTACCTCTTCCAAGAGATGGCCGTGCATTGATCCATCCACCCCTTCTTTCTGCAACTTCAGTGCAGCCCCCAGCAATCCATTTCCAGGACTAATTTCTGAACCTGCTGCAGCTTGAGCTAGCAACACAGGACGACAAGCCAACAACTCCGATCCTATGGGGGCGGCGAGGGCAAGCCGGGGCTGCTTGTGCTAGGCTGCATTCTGTCCCATAAGGGGGGGGGGGGGGGGGGGGGGGGGGTAGGGGTGAGTGGGTCACCTCTGTTGTCGACACTTTTGTTGTGGGCGACCATGAAGACCACCCAGGAGGGGGTGTGACTTGTCGAGCTTCCCGCGTCATCCGAGTAGTATTGAGGATTGCTGAGCGACATTCAATAACGGTGACTAGTCGAGATTTCTGCTTGACAGGGTTGGACCTGTGTTATGGTATACTTAGAGCATCTCTAGTAGATGACCTATTTTAGGGCACCACTTTTTCATTATAGGGCACCATTTTTTGGTTTTAGGGCACGAAATCTGTTTTTGCTCCGGTAGATGATGTATTTTAGGACACCAAAAATCTGGGAGCTCCAAGAGATGATGTAAAAAGGGCACAAAAACACATTTTCATCTCACACAAATGCATACATATGAATCATGAAATGCAACGAACAATATCAAATTAAGTCTCAAATTATTGGAAATCAAATCAAACACACACAATACTTAATTATTACATAGTTCATCATTTTTTCAAATAAAATACAACAACAAATTCATCAAACATGGTTCAAAGTTCATCACATAGAACATACAACAACAAATAAAGAGATGAAACTATTGCCGGCCTTTCCAAGTCCACCACTCCTCCATTAGATCTTTTTGAAGATCCTCGTGAACGTCGACATCTCGAACCTCATGGTAGACCTCTAGGAAGCGTGAGATACGGTCGGCGCTTCGCCATGGCCGAACCGGCCAGCCCATGAGATCATAGAAACTAGTAATACCACACCTCACATGACATCATGATACCTTCCAAAAATTATGTAATAAATTTGTGGGTGTTCAGTTCACTAGATGTGTGTACAATCTTTAGAATTTGCATAATCAAATTTTAAATACACGCAGAGAAACAAAAAGACAAAAGCATTGTGTATTTCAAATTTGGTTATGAATTTTTTAGGGAATCTAAACACACATCCCGTGAACCTCCACAATTTGTTTTGGATTTTTTAACACTTATAAATTTGGATTTAGGAAGTGGTACCATGGTGTCATGCCCGGTTATGTTATAGAAAATATGCAGATATGATTTTTTTTCGAAGTTAATTAGGATTATCCTAATGTTGCAAACCGGACTTTCAGGTTTTTGACTCAAAAGTCAAGGCTAATCTAGCCTAATTAGTAGTTATTTAGTTACCTTATTCATTTGGCTCAACTATTCAATTTATATTAATACCATCTTGTGGATGCTTGCGTTGTAATCTAAATCATGTATTTATTTCTTAATTTATCGATTCTTGTAAGATTGAAAGGTTAAATACCTCGTGTTGCTACAAATATATTTCTTTCCATATGTAAGAGTATTTATCGATATTTTTTTGTTTTGTTCCGAGGTTACCCTGTTTCACATTCAATGCATCCAAAATGAAATCCGCAACCAATTATAATCCATTTCTTTCCCGAGGAAAAATGCTAGCGGCAACCGAGATCCGTTTAGACCTCTGCTCGAAGAGTATATATAGTAATACCACACCTCACATGATATCATGATACCACTTACCAAATTCAAATTTGCAAGCTCCAAAAATTGTGTAATAAATTCGTGGGTGTTTAGTTCACTAGATCTGTGTACAATCTTTAGAATTTGCACAATCAAAATTTAAATACATAGAGAAACAAAAAGACAAAAACATTGTGTATTTCAAATTTGGTTATGCATTTTTTAGGGAATCTAAACACACATCCCGTGAACCTCCACAATTTGTTTTAGATTTTTTAACACTTATAAATTTGGATTGAGGAAGTGGTACCATGGTGTCATGGGAGGTTATGGTATCATTCGATATCCCGTCCCCCGGCTCCTTGGTGATACCACTGTACGGTTTGAGATGTCCTGCCCCTTCAACGCATTCATCACCGACAGGAAATCACTAGCGAGACACCTTATTCTTTTTTTAATGGGAGGCAGCTTATTCAGGAGTGCACATCTTTTGCTACTCACACCGATCCAAAAAAAAGTATCACGACATTAAATCCAGGTTAGTTCAAAACTGCGACACTTATTATGTCATGAGTAGACCTTTTCTTTTTGAGGGATTGAAGGCAGTAGACTTTTTAGCAGTCTTTGCTAGATTCAGGCCCTCTCCGCATGCCACTGCAATCAATTCAAAACTTGTACAGTACAATAATCGCAGTAACGTTTTAGTGGGCCGAACATGAGCCGAAGCGTAATAAAGAGTACGGCCCATATCACGAGACCCGACCAAAACCCACTTGGCCCCACGCAGAACGAAATCTGGCCGGCCGAGTAGATACCGCAACGCTCGTCGTCGTCGGACAAACACATGACACAACTCGCCGCCGTCCCCTTCCTCCTCCTGCTCTCTCCCACCGCCCGAGCCCAAACCAAACCACGCGACCCTTAGCTTAAAATCCAACCCTTAATTCCAGATCCGACGGCCCAGATCCCTTCTCTCCGCATCGACCCCCACTCGTCCCCTCTTCCCGCCCTCTCCCCATGTCGCCGGCGGCGGCCTCCTCCGGCGAGGCCCCGCCGCCGCGCCCGACGCGCGAGCTCTACACCATCCCGGCCTCGTCAAGTAAGCGCCCTCTCTCCGACTCCTTCTCACGCTCCTACCTAGGGTTACGCGGGGACCGTGAGCTTAGCCTAGCCGCCTCACCAATTGCGTGTTCTCTCCTCTGCCCCGCAGGCTGGTTCCGCTGGGACGACATCCACGACACGGAGCGGGAGGCCCTGCCGGACTTCTTCGGCGGCGCCGGCGGCAGCGGCTTCGGGACGGCGTCGCGGAACCCCCGGATCTACCGCGAGTACCGCGACTACATTATCAACAAGTACCGGGAGGACCCGGCCCGCCGCCTCACCTTCACCGAGGTCCGCAGGGCGCTCGTCGGCGACACCACGCTCCTCCGGAAGCTCTTCGGCTTCCTCGACTCCTCCGGCCTCATCAACTTCTCCGCCACCTCCTCCCGCCCTGCGGCGCAGCGGCCCGGGCTGGACGCCGTCTTAGAGGCGCCCGTGGGCTTGCAGGTGACGCCGCGGCCGCCAGCGTCGTATTTCGCGGAGGAGGGAGGAGGGAGCGGGGAGGCCGTCTTCCGCTTGCCTCAGCTGGCTTCCTACAGCGACGTGTTCGGGGAGTGGACCCCTGGGAAGGGGCCTATATGTGGCTTCTGCGGCGAGGAGTGCCAGGATGGGAAGGTGGAAACGTTGAAGGTACTATCAAAATTTGAGATTTTGTAGTATTATACCGTGTTCTGTCGTCAAGCCTTTATTATTTGGTGAATTAAGTGCTACTCCACATGCTTAGTTTGTTCATGCTGAACCCGATTGTTCGCGACATTGATTGCCGACTTGTTGTCACACCAAAGCTTTACCGGTCCTTTTGTTAGTGACCTCAGCTCCAACAGAAGGTCTCTCATCCACAACATCTCTTAAAATGGAATCCCTCGCCATTTTGTTATTGGAGATGACGAGAAACTCGGTTGATATTTGCCCACGAGGGGTCGAACCCGGCCGGCCTGGAACGCTAGACAGCGACCCTACCACTGAGCTAGTGCTCAGTTCTCGCAACCAAAACTTCTCACTTAAACACACTGAGATTGTTTGATCGGGACACTATCGATTGCTTGTTGCTCCTCCCAAGATACAAAAGTTCCCTCCCACAAGAACACCTTTGACATTGATCGACTATCATCGAAGGCAATTGGCCCAATCAGCATCACATCACAATTGCCATCAACATCCAGTTTGTCATTTTTCGTGAACCATAGGTCCTTCCCCTGACTTCCGCCAAAGCCTTGGTATTTGATGAGATGCTTCCACAACAGATTATGCGGGGAAAGGTCAATAAATTACTCCAAGGGCATTAACAACCTTCCAAGGTTAGTATTTATACTGCACCCTCTCGAACTAGCCGATGGAAGGCTGAATCAGCGAAGATGCTGACTGACTGGTTCAACAACGCTCCGCCGGTACAATCAGCTTCAAACCCAACGGGCAGAAAACTAGCAATTAAAGACCGGTGCAACTGACAACAGCACATCGGACCCTCCAATTTGAAGGGCATACTATACAGAGGGCCTGTTAAGCCCACCCACAGACCCGTGCAACTCCAATTTTTTAACTGACACTGAGGTCTGAGGTACTGGTACGACCGGTAGTAATATACTGACCTCGACAGAGACCGACCTCAACAGATGAAGCACATCGGTTCAGCCTCCTCCCCTCGACGGAGCCATTTACATGCCTTCCTCGACCAACTTTAGTAATTTTGACACTCTAATTCGATGCCATTTGACATCAATCCTATCTTCTGAATTCACTCAATGCGAGGAACAATTGCGCTGTTTGAAGATGATGCTGACTTTGCAGTGAGAAGTTGAACCAATTTCTCGAGCACCTTCTCAGGTCCTTGATTCCCACGACTTTTCAATGCAGCAGGCACACACAGCTGCCGCTGAAGCTTTCAACCCTTGAGTCTCTGCATGTCCACCTCATGCTGCTGCCACCGCTAAGCCTCATTTGTATAGGCTGCAGCTTGCTATCTGCTTTGTCAAGATTAACATCGCCACAAAGCCGCCGCCCACAACACCTAGGGTTTGGGAGATGATTGTAGATCTGATACCATGAAAAGTTGTGTGGGGGAATTTTCTGATTTCTTCTCTAAATTGATGTACATACATGGACCACTGTGCAGAACCACCCACACACAAACACATATATTACAGCCCAGTTACTACACTGTTCAGCACTTTGTCTAGCACCGTGTCCTGCACATAAAATCTGCCGATTTAAGCTTTACCAGAACCAAACGCTGCATAATAGTGTTTTTCACTGGATATTTGCTGTCAAATGTTATTTATGGAATGCATCCAAGCGCTGTATTTATTTTTCTAACGGAGGGTTGCGCTTAAATTGTCAGCTACAATTTGATCGAGTGTGTATTTTATTATGCAGATGGCATCAATCTACGGTGAGAAGAAAGGAAACTATGTGCTACTAACACTTCTGCATTTTCTTTTCAGGATGGTTTTAAAGTATGTTCAAAGTGTTGCAAAACCAGTAGTGCTGGTCAGGAGGAAGCAAATAAATTCTCTGATGTTAAAAAGGAGATCTCTGATAACCATGCTTCTAGTGCATGGACAGATGCAGAGATGCTACTCCTTTTAGAAGGTGTCCTAAAACATGGAGATGACTGGGATCTCATTGCCCAGCATGTCCGCACAAAGAATAAATCGGAATGCATCGCTAGGCTTATTCAGTTGCCTTTTGGTGAACATATGCTGGGCAGCATAAATGGTAAATCTGATAGTAGGTTCCAGACGAACCAACAACTGATAGCAAAATGAATCACTGCATTGTGAAGGAGGCTTCAAGTCAGTCAACCGAAATGGTTGATGGCATGCAGATTGATGGAGAGGAAGATGGTGCTGATAAATTAGTTGAAGAAAATCCTTCAAAGCGTCGACGTTTATGTTCTGCAGTAGATGTCACCGGTTCATTAATGGAGCAGGTAATAAAGAAAATGGAACATATATAACTAATTTGTTAAGGTTGCACGGCGATTTTTAGCAGATCACTGATATTTGCAATACTACCTCAGTTAGCACTGCTGACCACGGCGGTGAGCCCAGATGTTGTCGCAGCAGCAGCTGCTGCGTCAATTAAAGCATTGGGTAATGAAAACCCCCAAGCAAAGAAAGCTTTTCATCTCAGCGAGAAAGAATACCAAAGCAAATTATTCTCTTCTAACCATGTCCAAGAGAGGTAAACATGTGCTGCAACTTGTTATTCTTTTCGGTGTTGGTTCAATTTGTTTATTCTAAGATGGCATTTTTGCAGTAATTGCAATGCTGACGATCAGGAAGTGGAAATGCATGGACAAACTGTTTCGGGTAGGAATTTTCTTCTCACATGTTCAGCTACTGTAAATATTTGATTCCTGCATACTAATCATAGGGCAGTTATTTCTATATCTGTTGACAAATGTTGATCTTATCAAATTTATTTCTGCTGCATGTTAGGATTAGATTTGTATAGACCACCGCTGGCAAGTTAAGTATTGTAATCAACACGTACTGCCTGAAGTTTACCAACTTATTAATTTCGAGTTATTGCCAAATCTGAACATAAAATGTTAAAATGTCACATGCAGTGAAGGCTATCAAAGGGTTGGGTGCTTTCACTGTTTCACTGACTTGATGGTGCTTGCGTTACATGCCAAAGGATACACCCCTGGCATTATTTGTTTTTTATGGAATGACATTGGTGAGCATGAATTTAGTCGTGCCACCTGTTTCATCACGCCTTTGAGTGGTCTCTTTTTTACATCACCTGTCATGCTCCCGTACCACCTGTATTAACTGATGTAACATTTTAGGTTGGATTTGGTTCACTAGATGAGGTTGTCCCCTAGTTTTCTCAGTTTGGTGAATTATCTGAAAGCTGTAGGCACACTGAGTAATAATGTTTGCATGCTTGCTTGTTCATCACTAGTAGTTTACCAGATTGGTGAACTGCAGGTTCTGGTTGGGATTTGCTGGCTGATATATTTCAATAACATAAACGAATGGAGCTTCCAGCCTTGTGGCCTGCACTAGTGTCATGTTTTGTTCATGACTGCGCTGCTCATCTCAAACTAATGGCCTGATTCTTGCCAGATAAGAAAATGGAAAAGAAGTTTATTTCTACCGCATATCAAGTGAGGGCAGCTGTTGGAACAGCTGTTGGTGTAGCTGCTGCCCGCGCTAAGATGCTTGTGGACCAGGAAGAGCGAGAGATGGAGCTTCTAATGGCGTCCATAATTGAAACTCAGGTGAATTGTTGTTTTCCTCTCTAGCTGCTTAAATATTCATGAGTATATTCTGGGTTTCTAGTTTTAGGTGAAAGTTAGATGTATTGTACATACTGTGACTGAATTACTTCAGTTCCAAAAACTCCATGCATTTGCTTAAATCACTGATTGCCAGTTTGCTGTGTATCTTATGTTTGGCAGCTAAGGAAGATCCAGTACAAGATCAAACACTTTGAGGAGCTAGAGCTGATCATGGATCAGGAGTACAGCACGATACAACAAATAAAGGAATCCCTCATGAAGGAATGGCTAGAGGTCCTCAAGCGAGCATTTGAGGTCGGAGCACCGATCCAGAGGGATGAAGTGCTCACGAAGCTGTTCCTGAGCAATTCTACTCCATAGCGAACCTGACTGGAGTATTACCCTCCTCCGGTCCGCCCCGCCCTCGGACTGTAGCTACTGTAGGTAAAGCAGCATTCTGCGTGCACAGGAGGGCGTGGCGCGTCTGTAAAGGTGCTAATTTGAGCACTGCACAAATGTTGTGCTTGAGGCTGCCACAACCCCCTTGTACCGTCGTGTGTAATTGCACAAGGCAGCAGCTTCGGTGTACCACCATCAATCTAGGTTAGATAATAGCAAGAGTTGCTGATAGTCAGTCTCCTGTAACTGTTGACGTTTACTTGACTTCATTCTTTGGGATGCACAGATGTTTGGTCAGTTTCGGGGTTTCTGTATTGTCGACCCCATTTGTATTGTTTGGTTGGTTGCAGAAATAGTTGCTGTATCTGTAAGTTTCCAATGCCAGCTTGAAGTACACATGAGTTGTGCAATTTGATTGCCGTGATAGTGTGAGATTTACTGGAAGAAATGACCATAGCAACTTTTCTAGGAGAAGTTTGATTGGAAGCCAAAGTTTGTCATAGGTAATTCAGTCGAGTTCGACAAGGTAAACTCATGCTAAACTGAAGAGAAAAATTTCTTATGCAAAGTTGTGACGCCATATTTTTACTCCACGACTTTAAAACACTGGTACATTCATCGGCTATAAAATCCTGAGATGCTTTTAAACCTTCCAAATTTCAAATTGATGGCCAACATGGCTAAAATTCATTCCTGAAGCCCAAAACTGGACCGTCCCAAAAGCGGAAGCAGGGCAACACGCAAAACCCTCGCTTCGCGGACCACCTCTCTTCTCCTCTCCGGCCTCCAGGCAAGACCTAATGGCCAAAAAGAGCAAGGCCGCCGCCGCCGCCGCGGCTTCCGGCTCGGGGGCGTCGAGCCCCCAGGGCTCCGTCGAGGGCGGCGGGGAGAAGGAGGGCAGCTTCCTGCTGGGGCAGCCGACCTGGGAGGACGCCGGAGGCGGGCGGTGGCGGTGCGCGGAGACGGGACACGAGCTGCCGGAGCGGGAGAAGGACTCCTACGCGCGGTCCCGCGCCTGCCGCCTCGCGCTCATCGACCACGGCGTCGCGCACAAGAAGCCGCCGCTCAACGCCTTCAAGCCCCACCCGGAGCACAAGTTCGTACTGCTCTTCCGACTCTGTATATCGCTGCTTCATGCGCCTCCAGCGTAGATTGTCCCGAAGTTTTATCTAGAATTATGGATTGCTCATTTGCACACTTGTGGGTTTGATTGCTACCCGTTAGTGCCCGTTTAAGGGATTCTAATTGCAACGTAGATGTTGTGCGAACCAAGTAACAGAGTTATGCTTTAGCTGTTGCCTTGTGCCGTGTGGCTTCGTCATTGACCGGGGTTTTGTGTTTTAGGTCCAAGCTCGTATGCAACATTACTGGGGACACCATAAACAAGACGGAGGAGCACATCTGGAAGCATGTAAATGGGAAGAGGTTTCTCAATAAACTAGGTAATTCTTGTGCAGTACTATCTGTTCAGCCAACTGTGGCGACTGGAACATCATATGGCGTTGCTACTAAAATGAATTATGGTGTTTTTCTTCTATTTCTCTACTTGTAGTGGTTGAAGAACCATGAATGATTTTCCCCTACGCTTTCCACATAGCTGTCTGTTTCATATGGTGCATTCTTGTTTACCCATGTGATTTATGATTTTGGGGTATCACCAAAAGTATTGTTAAAAAACTGTTACCTGTTACTTTTTCTCAAAACATTTTTCCACAGAGTAGAATTATGTACTTTGTTTCATCTGTCTTCTCTTTGGTCTGGAAATGGTTGGGAAGATGTCTCGTTATCTAAATCTCTTTCAATCAATCTTGTTTAAACTCCCATCTCTCATGTAACTAACTACTTTTGGGCCCTACATCTAACTCATATCCGTATTGTGACAGAAAAACTTGAAGAAAAGTTGGCGTCAGGTGAGACAGCGGAAGTGCAGGGTGAACAGTCAAATGAAGTAAAAAAGAAATCCAAGTCTAGCAAGAAGAAGGACAAGAAGAAAGCTGCTGTTGTCAACCCGTCTTTGCCACGAGAACCTGAACCAGAAATCGATGATTCAGATGATCCGGAATTTTGGGAGCCTCCTGTTGGAAATCGTTGGGACGATGATGATGGGAAAGACCGATGGGAGTCCTCTCCAGGGAAGGATGGTGAAGCCGAGGACGAAAGTGCATCTGGTAAGTGTTAATTTTTTTCTTGTCATGTTTAATTCTTTTCATTGAGCAAAGCTGAAATGTTCTTTATATAGTTCACCAGCACATTTGGTAGATCTTGTTGCTCCATCCCATCAAATAGTATTCGGTTCAAACAGTTGCTCTTAAAACCCTTCTTTAGGTAAACTACAGGTTTATCACTTCATCTATAGTGAGTAACTTAACTTATTTTGCGGACAAAAAATCTGGAAAACATAATTTATCCACCCTGTAGTTCGGTAGCGGATGGACTGAATGATTGCATGTATGTCGTGTTTAAGACAGGCAAGAGGCAGAGTGTGTGTAAGGATGGAAGTTGGGCGGATTGGGATGGCCCATTGACTGATCCTAGTTATCTTGATTCACCGCTTAATACAAGAGCAATGTGCTGAAATTTAACTACCAATTAAGTGGAATGAACTGACAATTCAGAGTTCTGAAAAAAATAATTAAGAGAAATATGTTGTTGTATCAGCTGATTTGCATTCCTATATGTGGATAGTTCATTTTGGTTCACTCACATTTTCCTTGTCTAACAGGAAGTTGCTCGTCATGGCAGTTTCTGCACCCTTTTATGTTCTTTTTGTCAAATATACATCTCCACAAGAAGCTGAAATATTACCATCAAATGCTATATTCGCCATTATTTTGACTGAATATTTATATTCCCCACTTTTGGGATTTTGTGCTCTGTTACCATCACATAATCCTCTTTGAAGCCCCACTGTTTAATTTACATCGGGCATTCAAAGAAGCACTTTCTTAAAGTTATGTACTCCCTCCGTTCACTTTTATAAGGCACACTTCCTATCTTTTCATTTTGTCCACATACATGCTAAAATGAGTGAATCTATGTATAAAATAAGTCTAGATTCACTCATTTTGGTATGTATGTGGTCAAAATGGAAATGATAGGAAGTCTGCCTTATAAAAGTGAACGGAGGGAGTATGTAGGATCTCGTAGTTACTGCACCTTTAGTGGCATTCCTACTGCACCTTTTCTTATTGCGATCTTCTCAATACCATTTAGTGGCATTCCTACTGCACCTTTTCTTATTAATTAAATAAAATAGTCATGCACACAAAAATCCAGTATGGAATGTTCAGTGTCTGATTTGAAAAAATGAATGTGACAGATGATGAGGAAGATGATGATATGGCTGACAAAGATGATGAAGTGTCGGAGGATCTGGCTTCAAGGTATTCTCAAACATTTATTTCAGTCGAATAATGCATGACATATCAGTAGGGATAATATTTCCTTCCCTCTTGTAGCAGGACAAAGCGATTGTCAGTAGAAGCTGTTGGACCAAGTAGTTTCGCTACAAGGAAGAAAAAACCCCGAAAGGACCAGTAAAAGTTGGTGCCTGAGTCAATATATTATGTTATTTACGCAAGAACTTGTTTTTCATCTGAAGGGACAAACTTCCATCCGTTCTTTGTTCTTCCTGGGAGAGACTTGAGATGGGCTAATCAATGGCCGATTTTGTATTACTTGACCTGCATTTAGTTAGTTTTTCTTTTTCAGTGTTATCATATTGCTGCTCGTTGCAACACGATGTGCTAGCAGAGGCTTACATTACCGCTAGGGCAATGGTAGCCATGGTTTGTTGCCTATACTTTGTGACTGGTCATAATCATGCAAGTATGACGTGATGTTGTATCCTTTTTCAGTTTGATCTTCATATGCTTGATGTTTTCTAGGTAAACATAGAGTTCTGACCCAGCGATTCACTGTTGGTGCAGGGCCAATGAACCCGCAGCCTGACACGCACTGTATTTACCCCGAATCCCAATCGATTTTCTCGGATTGGTGCAAATTTCAAGGTACCGGTATGGAGCGGCGTCTCGGCATCAGCTATTCCCGGCTTGATCGATTTCGACCTACTCGCACGGTGGCTGTGTTGTTTCTGCATGGCGAAAACGAGTTTAAAGGTCCGGAAATTCCACTAGTACCTTGGCCCTCCGGCCTATCATAGCCGTCCATTGTTCTGAGATGCGAAAAAGTCAATCCGTGTGGTGGTTTTGCATTTTAGCCCCTGTGCAAAGACATATTCAACCCACAGTCCACATCCACTATATATAGGTCAAAACCCTAACCATATCTCGGAATCCACCCGTCCCACCTCTCCTCCCGCCGCCGCCGCCAACCTCAGCTTCCGCCGCCCACCTCGCCTCCCGCCGCCGCCGCCCACCTTGCCTCCCGCCGCTGCCGAATCCGTTGCTCCGGCAGGTGGATCCCGCGCGCTCCGGCCGCCCACCTATCCACGGCCTGCCGTCTTCCTGCGCTCCGGCCGCCGGATCCGCGTGCTCCGGCCACTCCGAAGAGCCTCCTTCTCTAGCGCGTCGCGGAAGGCAGTGAGGGAGGGCCGGTGGTTCCCCTCCAGCGGCGGGGCCAGCACTGGCTAGCCCAAGAATATACCAGAACAACGTTCTTGGTTTAGATCTGGGCATTAAATCCAGTGATTTGTGTTTCCTGATTTGTTGTTTCCTCTGTTGCTAGTTTTGTCTGGATATTTTGGACTTTTGTTCTTGTTTCTCTGGGTATTTTTTCTAGAGTGGATCTGGGATATCGAACATTAGATGTTATATGAAAGCAAGCAGATTGTCCGGATCATCTTTTTCTCCTTTTAGTTCGGAGTTTTTATTTTCGTTCCGAGTTTCTTGTTTAATTACTGAGAACTGAATAGCTTCGAAAAAACTACTGCTGGAGCTAGTATGAAATAGCTGCTCCTTTTGTGAGAGCTAGCAATATATTTAGGGATTTTATTTTCTAGCTTTGACTTTTGAGAGCACCGAAATCATAATCCACTACCGTATCTTGGCAGGGATGGAGGTGGATCTAGGCTAGGATAGCACCGATCTGAGGCCGCAGCACTTTCCTTTTTTCTACTACCTTTTTATGAACTAATTTGTTCTTGCAAGTTCCCTCGAAATTTCTCTCGAGATTTTAGTGCTTGCTCCTGTTTTCGAATTTGATATGGGGGAACAGATCTAAAAATGAAATGAACATTTACGAAATTCTTATAAATCTGTGTTGAATCATTTGGGGGTCTTCAAAATCTTGGTAGATTTTGTTGGTTAGGTTTCTTTTTGGTTTTAGTTAAAAAAATCTGTGAATATTCCGTGGTGCTTTTCTGTCAATGTCCTATGGAAATAATATGGATCTCTTCACTATTGTATGAAAATGTGATCTTGTCTTCAGCTTCAGATTATGCTAATGCTTATGAATATGTACTATCTTTTAAATCATGTATGCATCTCTTCGTGTATAGATTTTGGTGGACTTTTCTTGATTTGTTGTATGTATCTTGACCAAAGAGAGAGTGGATCTTCTGCCGTGTGCTTCAGTCAGGGCTTCATGGCACTTTGTATCTATTGTTGAACCTTTTTTGGAAACATTTTCTTGTTAATAGTAATCAATTTTGCTGATGATTCAGTGTAAGTGTGTAACTATGGTTAAAAAATGCATGAATCTATGATGAAATTGGATGAATTTTTGTTGGAATCATTCTAACCCTGTGAATCTTGTGTGACATGCGTGACATGGGAGTGAAATTGTAATGAATCATGTTCCTTATTTTTCTTTTGGTATTTTCTGTGTATAAAATCAGTGGAGGACTGATTATTCAAATTATCTCTCTGAATCTCTCTCATTGTGAAGGAAGATATACTTAATCTCCTGGTGGAAATTATAATGAATCACGTTCCTTAATTTTTTTGTATGCTCTTCTTTTCGAATTTTACATAGGGGAACAGATCTAAAAATGAAATGAATATGTACGAAAATTTTACATAGGGGACACCCAGATGGATTGAACCAATTGTGGATCTGTGGTTGAAATAAATGCATAAATCTGTGATGAAAAATGGATTGAATCAATTGTGGATCTGTGTGTGGATCTGATTTTATATGTGTTAAATCCATATTATTTTGTGTGAATCAATTGTGGATATGTGACGTCATTGACTCCTGTTTCACTGCAGTTTTGTGCACGCTGAGTTTTTCCATTATAAGTATGCTAAAAAAATCCATGAATGTGTGGTCGTTATCTGAAAGGTGTTTAAAATTGAACTGATTCACTAATATAAATGTAAAAAAACTGAGAAAAGTAAATTTTGTATGAATATATGAAGAATCCATACTTCTGAAACTTTGTATGATTATTTTAGAAAACAAAATATATGACATTGTTTTAGAAAACAAAAATGTTGAATAGTCACGCTAAAAAATCTATGTGATATTTTTTGTGAACAAAACGAAATTTTGTTAAATCTATAATGGTTTTAAAATTCTGTTTTTGTTTTATCTTATGTTAATTGAATTTTTTTGTGAAACAGTCAATCTAAAAAACAAATTATTGAGAAAAACAAATGATAGAATATTTTTTGAAAACAGTACGGTTCTATAAAAAAGCTGGGAACTTGGTAGGGGAGAGAAAAATCAGAACTTGTAAAATTCTGTAATGGTGAGGGGTGTTGTGCAAATACGGGTGAAAACTTTGACCACAACAGCTACCGTCGATCTCACTGGCAACGAACGGCACAGATAAGCCGAGGGTCCAAGGTACGTGTGGATCTGCATTTTTCAGTTTAAAGGTATGTGAGAGACCCTGAAGAGAGATCCCTGCATCCCTGGAAGCTGTCCTCATGTCCAAGCGGTAGGTTTGAGACGGCGGGACCTGCTTATCCGCCGGCCGCCGCGCGCCCTCTTCGGAGGAGAGAGCGCAGAACGGCGCCGCGCGTTCGCCGGCACGTGGTCCCGCGCGGCGGGGGTGGTGGCTCACTGGCTCTTCCCATCGATGCCGTGGCTATCCAGCCAGCAGAGATATCCCAGCGACGGCGACGCGCAACCAATAGATACGAGAGCGACGCGTCGAGGCCGTTGCGTTGCGCGCTTGTGCTCGTCGTACGTCATCCACGTACCTACGCTCGTGTGGATCGTGATGTAGCGTGGAATAGGATCCACACAAACACATGCACGTTACGTGCTTCATTGTGTTCTTGACTCGACTCGCTATGATTGATTGAAAAGCGGCTACTCCTACTTTCAAAGATGATTGGTTAAATGGACCATGCAAACCAAGGTACCGTCTCCACTCAAAAGTCCCCAACTAGACGTATGCGTCACCTGCTGAATTTAGGTGCACGAGGCGTGTATAACTTCTCTTTTCTTGAACGGGAGAAGACCTCCCAAGGTGGTGGGAAACTTTTATAAAGAAGACCCCACAGAAAAATGAAATGCCAACATACACCTCAAAATTAGCAAGAAATACCTCGTTGGATTAATTTTCAAAAAGCCATCTGATAAGTGTATGCAGGGCCTCGAAGTCACGACCGCCAAACCAAATGGTGCGAGCCCGACGATGAACACCGCGCTGAAGCTAGCCGAAGATCCTCCCAACAGGAGGGTCAGAATCCATCATAGCAGTAGCCAGTAGGCTCCCCCCCTAGACCAAAATAGGGGAACATCCGCAATCGAAGCTTGCTATAACTCCGCTTGTAGGTGAAATACGACGAGATCGAGAGCAGGTGGCGGAATCCAAGGTTCCACACTAGCAACCCTAGAGATGAGGGCTCTTCGAGCGTATTAGGTAAGCCGACAAACCACCCACTCCTCAAGTCAAAGTCCTACCAACAGAGCTCGGCGAGGAAGAAGCTCACCCCCTCTCCAACAATAGTCGGATGCGCTGGAGAAAAGATTGAGATACCTTCCTTATTATCGTAGATCCCCAGCCCCGACTCGCTCACTCGCAACAAATCCTGCCACCGAAGCACCGCGACGACAAAGCATAAGGAGTTAAGGCCGCCCTAGATACGGCCGGCGAGATCTGGCGCTCTACTCCCAAATGTCACTAGTGGACAACACTCTAACGTAGTATATACACATAGAAACCTGCGTCTCCCCTGCGCCATCCCGGGCAGCGATGCCACTGGAGATGTCCTCGGTTTGGCCTGATGCGCTAGAGAGAGCTAGGCTCGTATCCTATAAGTACGACATTTGTCTCCCTAGAGGGAAGTTTCGGAATGCAAGCATTTCTGAGAAAAACTAAAGTTTGAAACTAGTTGCGCCCGTACCCCATTCCACATGTCAATCTTTCAAGTTTTCAAAAAAAAATGTGAAATAAATCATGAACACTAGTTGTACATCCACAAATTGTCATTCAAAAATTTGAGAATTTGTGGCCAGCACAAAAAAAAAAATAACGTGTGAATCTATTCACTTGCGTCTTCTCTTTTTTGCACATGACACATATTCTCATATTTTTGGGATAAAAATAGTGGATGCACGAGAATCAACATAATCAGTTTCCATAAATTCAAAAATAGGACATTTGATAATGGGGTGTGGGCGAAATAAGTTGCGGAATATTCGCTCTCTCGACTCACCAACAATGGGAAGAGAGGAGGCTGGGTCTATGGGTAAAAAAGTGTATCTTTTGTAGTTAGAGCGTAAAAATATTGTACTTTTAAGTTTCAAAATGTAAAAATCACGTGGATACAGTGCGAATTTTAAAACTTAAATACATTCATTTTGTGATATGTGAAAATAATACAGTAAAATACGCAAGCCGTATACTAAGTTACAGCATTTGTAACATCTTATTTTTGCGGGTACAATTTTTTTTAACTTAACCTATGAAACTAAGTTTGTATGGATTTTAAAGCAGGATTAAATGGAGATGATGGTTTTGGTACCACATGGCCTAAGTGGTGACTGGCGAGCAACTTAAACAAAACAGTTTTCGTTGTCTCACTGGCTCGCCGGCACGCGTCTCCGTTTCGCCAGCAGCACGAGAGGGTTCTTCCTGAACACCGTCAACCCGCTCTCCTCCTCGACGTCCAGCGGCTCGCCGAGCGGCGCGCGCCAGTCAAAGGAGAAGAGCAAGTTGGCAAGCACCAGCTCCACCACGGCCGTCGCGAAGTGCACGCCGGGGCAGCTCCTCCGCCCGATCCCGAACGGCACTAGCGCAAAGCTGTCGTCGACCCACGGCCTGAAGTCCTTGCTGGCGTCGACCTCGCTGTGCCGCTCGGGCACGAACCGCGCCGCGTCGGGACCCCACACGGGGTGCGCGCCGATGGCCTTCGCATTGATGATCACCCGCGTCCCGGCCGGTATCTCGCTGCCCTGCACCGTGCACGGCTCGGTGGTCTCCCGGGGCACCAGGAGCGGGACCGGCGGGTGAAGCCTCATGGACTCCTTGATGACCAGATTCAGGTAGCCGAGGCTCCGGAGGTCGGGTTCCCGGACCATGTCAGCGCCGTCGCCGACGACGCTACGCACCTCGTGCTGCGCCTTGGCGAGGACGTCCGGGTGGTTGACCAGCTCCGTCATCGTCCATTCCACCGTCGCCGCCGACGTGTCCGTGCCGGCAATGAACATGTCCGTGAGGATGCCTTTGATCTGGTCGCGACTTATTCTGTAAGTGGTCCTGTGCGCCGGGTCTCCGTGAAGGCGGAGGAGCACGTCAACCAGGTCCTCGTCGTCGTCGGCGGCGGACGTGCGCTTGTGGAGGTGGCTGTCGATGACGCTCTCGTAGAACGCGTCGAGCTGGCGGAAGTTCCGCTCCAGGCGTCCCCGCAGGCCACGGAGCGCGTCCAACCACCCGAGCCACGGCAGGTAGTCGGCGACCCAGAAGGCACCAAGCAGGCTCTGCGTCTCCTTGAGGACAGCACTCGTCTCCATGGCGACTTCGCCGCGGCCGTCGCCGCCGAAGGCGACACGCCGCACGATCTTATTGCTCGAGGTGACGAGCATTTCGCTCAGGTTCACCGGCGCGCCGGCTCCGGACGCGTCCGCCACGGCGGCGACGAGAGCGGCGGCCTCGCCCTCCCTGGCGTGGCGGAACCCGCGCACCCGCGGGGCACCGAGGAGCTCCGACAGGCATGCGCGGCGCGCGGCCCGCCAGAACGCGCCTTCTGAGGGAGGACTCAGAGAGCTTGCAGCAAGATGAGGAGGGATTGTCGGCCTCGTACGGAGGAGCTCCGCACCCATTCCCACGGCCGCGCCGCGTCCCTAGAGGGAGCCTTGCCACCCGCTCCGGCAGCCCACGCGCGCCCCAGAGGACGACACCGAGACGAGAAGAGCAGCACCGCTACCGGGGGTACGCCCCAGCACCGTCGTCGAACACCAAGTCTTGTCTCCAAAGCGATGCTTCCAAAAGCGACGTCGAAGACGCCGCCATCGCCCATCCGGCAAGCCGAATTAGGTTTTCACCTGGGGACAACACCGTGGCAGCTGAGGGGATGTCGGAGCTTCACGGTGACGCCTCCATGGAGGAAAACGACGCCCAAAGGCGCCGTCGTCGCCGGCACCGACAGAGGTCGGGCAGGACTTTCGTCCGAACTCCGCACACCAAAAACCCAACTGCGGGCAGCACACGGCCCGAGCCATGGTCAACCGCGCCGCAGCAGCACCTTGACGACGTCGAAGAAGCGGTGCGGTCCACTCCGGAGCCTCCGCCCACCCCGTGGCAGCTGAGGGGATGCCGGAGCTTCATGGTGACGCCGGAGCACGTCGGCAGGACGAGCCTGCCTACACGCCGGAGCCCCCGCCTCCACGCCACCGCGCCTTGCTCGAACGGACGCCCAGAGACCACCAGCCCCGTCGCGGCCCGCCAGGCCCATCTGAGCCCAGATCGGGCCCTGGCCGCAGCCCTGCTGCTAGCAGCCACGCCGAGGGGGCGCCAGCGCCAGTAGCCCGCGCCGCACCATCCGCCGTCGCCACTCCAAGACGCCGGCCACGCGCCCCCAGCCGCACGCGCCGTAGCCGTCGTTGAAGAGGACGACGAAGCCCTCGCGTCCACCGCGGATCCCTCCCAGCAACCTTTGGCAGCGGGAGCCGCCGCCACCGCGGCGTGGCCAGCGGCAGCGGCGGAGGTGAGGAGGCGGCCGGGCGGCCTGGCGGCGGCGCGCGGTGGTTCCCCCGAGTTGCCCGCTGTGGGGCGACGCGAGGGTCCGTCGGTCTGAAAATAATCTTCTGCCGGTACAGTCAGTTGTCTTTTTTTCTCTGTTTTTCTTCTCTTTCCTAAGAACGGCCTAATCTTTCTACGGAATTTCTACGTTTCGACTGTCTAAGAACAGTGAAAATAATCTTACCCACATGCCGGTACAGTCGTTGTCTTTCTCCCAGAAATTTTCACGTGCTCCTGCCCCGCCGGCGGCGGCGAGGCATGCACAGGATAGCTAATTTTCTATGCATGCATGCATGCAGCAGCACCTCGCCCGCCGTCAGCTAATTTTCTATGCATGCAACACTAGGCCATGCCCTCCTACGCTACGCATACGTTGCTGATTGTGCTATGTCCATACCTAGCTATTTTACATTGTGCTTTTCACTCAAGCTTGCGTGTTGCAACTTGTAACTCAACCTAACGTCTTTAAAACACTGGCACATTCATCTGCTGCAAAATTCAGAAATGGCTTTCAAGTTTCAAACCGTCCAAGTTTCAAATGGATGGCCAACCAACATGGCAAAATTCATTCCTGAAGTCCAAAACTGGACCGCCCAAAAGACGGAAGCAGGACAACACGCAAAACCCTCGCATTGCGGACCTCCAGGCACGACCTAATGGCGAAAAAGAGCAAGGCCACCGCCGCCGCTTCCGGCTCGGGGGCGTCGAGACCCCAGGGCTCCGTCGAGGGCGGAGGGGAGAAGGAGGGCAGCTTCCTGCTGGGGCACTCGACCTGGGAGGACGCCGGGGCGGGCGGTGTGGCGGTGCGCGGAGACGGGCCACGAGCTGCCTGAGCGGGAGAAGGACTCCTACGCGCGGTCCGAGCCTGCCGCCTCGCGCTCATCGACCACGGCGTCGCGCACAAGAAGCCGTCGCTCAACGCCTTCAAGCACCACCCCGGGCCAGTGGCGGACCCAGGGAGAAAAGGGATTGGGGCATCCATGTACAGAAAAGTCAACAACATTTTTTTTTGAGAAAGAAAAATCACAGCACACGTAAAAAAGGTCCAAATATGATATATATATATATATATATATATATATATATATATATATATATGCGCTATTTGACACCCAGGGTATAGAATAGTTATTCTACACCCGGGCCGAACCACCCGCGCAGACGCTCTGGGCCAGCGCCCGCGACCGCGACCGCGACGTAAAATAAGCTAGGCAGGCGACGTAAGAAACTGACGACGCGAGCGCCCACCGTCTCCGCACGACCCACGCGCAACGGTTCGCAAGGGAGATGCATGCGTCGTAAAAAAAAGTCCGCTTGTACCGTAAAAAAAGGCCAGCCCACGTGCTTCCGAGCCAGAGAACGGAATCCATCCCGCCAAATGCATGTGTCGTAAGTTTGTGCATGTCCGATGTAAATTTACTCCATGGGAGATCCATTGCTGTAAATCTGACGTGATTCCGTTTTGTTTACTATGCAAATACCTCGTACCACCATTTTACATCGCAACGAAAAATAACAACCAGATTTAATTAGTTGGTCAAACTTATCTTGTTCTATCGTTCAGCAGATTTGGAGCGTAATAATTCTGTTTCAAACACAATAATTTCCATCCAGGTACAACGAAATTCCGGCGTTCTTACAGTAAAAAAAATCCGGCGTTCCAAATCACGTGGCACATCTCGTAATAAGCTATCTCAAATCAACAACAAAAATCCGGCGTCAACTGATTACAATTTACGAACAAAACTGGCCAACACAATCATGTCAGTGTTTTGCCTGCTAGCTTCCTGCCTCCCTCCGTATAATGAGTCCATCGTTTTCTCCCAAGATTAATATCAACCTGCCGTCCATATAATTTTCGCTGCTGGCTAGCTATTCCAACAGGAAGCAATACCGGAGACAATTGTCCGGGGAGCTGATGTCCAGTAAAAAGGATCTGGTGGTGGAGTAGCCGTAAGAGACCAGGCGCGTATGCCATTGGAGGCCTGAGGACGTCAGTGGTGACGGAAGCTCCGGTATCAACCACTGCACTGTATTTCCGAAACCTGTCCGAAGAGCTTGTCGGCATTCCTGTCCAACGACGAGGAGATGTTGTAGCCTCCATGCTTCCCGCTATCAAACTGGCAATTCGATAAATGTAAGCACAGAGTCAGATCGCTTACCAACTAATAAGCAAAAGATCAACTGAAACTTGAAATATCAATAGCAACGTAAATTACTGGCAAATGGTAAAGCAAGTTGCTCGACAATGACCTTGGATGTGCCGCTCTCTCCCAAACTGAACCCGATGCTTTAAATTGTTCAAGCCGACGAAGAAGTCGAGCAAAGTTTTCTCTTGCGCCGAAGTCATCCTCTGCCTGCTCAAATAGACATAAATATCGAGCAAAGTTTCAGAAATATGGTCTCGCTTGTAGCTAGGGCTTGTAGCTATTGGCTTACTGCCAAAATGACAAAATGGAAATGACCAAATAGCAGAATGGGCGTGAAATTAATGGAAAAGCATGCAGATAACAATTTACATGAATCAAATATCAAATGGGCAAAACCAAAAAAAAAAACTAACCAAAAGGTTTCACTAACGCACACCTATAGACAAAACTAAAAATGACCCCTTCTAATTAGATGTCACTTTCATTGGTTATACAGGAAGAGCAACATAATAGATAATTGGGGTTTTTACATGGAGCAGATACTCACATAAAGCTTAGAGAGGCCTTCCCTACAAAATGATTGGAGAAGCATGACCATAAAGTATATATGAATATGACAAGGCATTTGTAAGAGAGCGAAAATAAATAGCATCCAGTCATTCATCAAAAACAAGGCCTGTATTAGCTCATTATCCTGCTGTATACTGGGAAGGCTAAAGTTTCTGTTTGTAATCCATGAATAATTGTGGGTAATTAGAACTAGCCAATACGGGGTGAATCATTTGCCAAAGCTATACCTAACCAAACCAAACCAATTGGTAGTTCTGTACTACAATGTCGTCTTCAGGAACGTCACATAACTATCAGCAGCATGTTTTGCCACTTCAAATCAAGTACGAGTATCAATTACAGAATTAAGCCAAGACACACTATGCACCACAGTCTGATTGCAGAAAAGAGCATCATTCCTTCGAAAAAAATGATACAAATATTGACAGTGGACTTGAAAAATACGTGTATTCATGTTCAAAAAAGGGCAGACTGGAGGTGATGATGCAGTCTCCTATTGCTCAATCTGATGATGAACATTTGATGGAACAGAACAGATACAACAGGATTGGTATACCTGTTTATGGAAAGACGAAACAAAATTGGTAGCAGCTAGCAGGAATCAGGGCAGCCGTACTGTCGTAGGTCTGATCTGGAGAGATATTTTTGATTTGTCCCTGAGATCAGATCAGAAACGCAAATTATCAGATCTTGAGGAGGCCATAAAAAAAATCCATGCACGCAGATTAAAATAAGAAAAAAATTCAGGTACCTAGCAAGGGGATGCAACAATACACGTCGAATCTGAGAGTGAGGCCGCTCACCACGCTGCCATTGCCGCCTATCCAATAGGCCGACCAACCACGGCGGCGCCGATTTCACCAGCAAACGACGACAGAGCCGAGAAGACCCAGAGCGCGCAGAGCCGCCCCGCCGCTCGCCGGCCGCCGCAATTGGATCTGAAGCCGCTCGCCGCCCGCGGTGTGCACAGCTCCGGTCCACTCCAACCGCCGTAATTGGCCGCTCGCCGCCGGCCGCAGTCCACAGCTACAGCCGTCGCCGTCCGCCGTAACCCCCGAGCTCCGGACCGCGCCGCAGTCGGATATGCACCCGCTCGCCGCCGGGCGCAGTCCCCAGCTGCAGACCTCGCCGCCGGGAGCAATGGCCGCAATCGCTCGCCGCCGGGAGCAATGGCCGCAATTTCTCCTACTAAAAGACCACTCAGCAGCCGTATGCACAAATATAACCTTAATGAACAAACTAACTTCATCTGCTAGGAAATGAATAACACGTGAACATTGGGGATGAAAGAAACAACCTTCAGTTTCGATGCACACCATACGGTGGTGGATCTGCCTTCGATTATCCTTCTCTGTGACCAAGAAGCACAAGGAATCTCTGCAGCAAGTCCAAATCAGTGGTCTAATTGATGCAATCCCTGGTGAATCGAGAGAAACAAACGAGATCAACCACCACCGTACCTTGCGTTGAAGCCCACCGCCGTGCCCTGCTATGAAACAATCCACAGCAGGGCTGAGGCCGCCCGCCGCTCACCGCGATTCCCATGCTGCCCGTAGCCACAAGCCTCCTGCATTACGCCGCCATTGCCGCCGATTCAGCCGGCCGAGTACGGCGCCGCCGATTTCACCCGTCGACCACGACGCAGCCGAGGACACCGAGAGCCGCCGAATCCACCAACCGACCACGACGCAGCCGATTTGCCGCTCGCCGCCGCCGCCGCGCACAATTCCAAACCGCTCGTCGCCCTCTTCGCTCGATTAGAAACAAGGAGGAAGAAGGACAGGCGATGGCTGCGTAGTGGTCGATTAGCTAGTTACCTCTCACGCACCCACGAGGCCACGAGCCCACGACCGATAAAAATAAACCGACGAGGTAAAAGAAAAAAGAAAATTACATCAGGTGGCTGGGTGGTGCGGGTCAAACCAGGGACGTTCGATGGGCCATGTACCGGTTCGGCTCGGCAAATCGACTCGGGAGCAGAATAAGTTATTCTACATCCTGGATGTCTAATAGAGGTTCTATATATATATATATATATATATAGCATTTTTCTCATAATTCACGCCTTCATCCAATACAATATGATAAGTTTACTAATAGAGTGAACAAACCTTTTTGAACAAAAAGAAATATATCCAAATAATTCATATGTCGCAAAAATGAGAATATTATTTGTCTTGAAAATAAATGTTGTTACCTGCGAATAGAAAACACATGTTATGATTAGCCATGCAAATACTAATGGAGTTGATAAATACAGAAAATGTGTAAGATATTAAGCCATTACATTTCATTTCTCCCACGGCGATTTTTCTTAATCAAATACCTCTCCATTATTTCCTTATTTCCTGCCAAATCACTGAAACAGTATGAGTATAAACTAATATGCTAAAAGACTAAGTAGCAGGCAATCAGAAAAGTAACGATGGTAATATATTGGTCAGGCTAGCCGTACTGAATTTGCATAAAATTTTGCTAAATCCCAGAAATTGGATCGCGGGTAGTATACTAATATGTCAAACTAGTGCTACAAAAATAAATAAGGAATTGAGGACCACCGTACTTAGTAAGATTCTATTTGATTTGACACGGAAAACAACAAGATATATAACCAGAATAACAAGATTATATCAAAAATTGGAAAGCCCTAAAGTGTGGTTGAGATTAGAGTTTATCTGGGCTATATTTGGGAATGACCGGATGAGGCTACTGAAGGTCTGAAGGCGTTGCGTCGCCGACCAGCCGGCCGGGCACACGGCGGGGCGGTGGCGGAGGGCGGCCGCGATGGCGCGATTGGCGATCGTCGAAGAAGAAGAGACGAAGCGGTGGAGGTTTGCTGCTCTGATCTCGTTCTCCAATCTTCAGAAACGAAGCGGCGCTGGATCGTGTTAGTTTGAGACGTGAGAAACTAGCCTAGCAAGTTCACGGGAGTGCCTATGTCGCGCGGTACGCGGGGCGAGCGTCCCGTCGCGTACCCCGACTAGCTATATGGGCTCGGCCCATTTCAACGGACCGTTTAGTTTCACTTTTTTTTTCCTGTTTCGCTTTTTTTTTTTGGTGTGTATCTTATGTTTGGCAGCTAAGGAAGATCCAGTACAAGATCAAACACTTTGAGGAGCTAGAGCTGATCATGGATCAGGAGGTACAACAAATAAAGGAATCCCTCATGAAGGAATGGCTAGAGGTCCTCAAGGGAGCATTTGAGGTCGGAGCACCGATCCAGAGGGATGAAGTGCTCACGAAGCTGTTCCTGAGCAATTCTACTCCATAGCGAATCTGACTGGAGTATTACCCCTCCTCCGGTCCGCCCCGCCCTCGGACTGTAGCTACTGTAGGTAAAGCAGCATTCTGCGTGCACAGGAGGGCGTGGCGCGTCTCTAAAGGTGCTAATTTGAGCACTGCACAAATGTTGTGCTTGAGGCTGCCACAACCCCCTTGTACCGTCGTGTGTAATTGCACAAGGCAGCAGCTTCGGTGTACCACCATCAATCTAGGTTAGATAATAGCAAGAGTTGCTGATAGTCAGTCTCCTGTAACTGTTGACGTTTACTTGACTTCATTCTTTGGGATGCACAGATGTTTGGTCAGTTTCGGGGTTTCTGTATTGTCGACCCCATTTGTATTGTTTGGTTGGTTGCAGAAATAGTTGCTGTATCTGTAAGTTTCCAATGCCAGCTTGAAGTACACATGAGTTGTGCAATTTGATTGCCGTGATAGTGTGAGATTTACTGGAAGAAATGACCATAGCAACTTTTCTAGGAGAAGTTTGATTGGAAGCCAAAGTTTGTCATAGGTAATTCAGTCGAGTTCGACAAGGTAAACTCATGCTAAACTGAAGAGGAAAATTTCTTATGCAAAGTTGTGACGCCATATTTTTACTCCACGACTTTAAAACACTGGCACATTCATCGGCTATAAAATCCTGAGATGGCTTTTAAACCTTCCAAATTTCAAATTGATGGCCAACATGGCTAAAATTCATTCCTGAAGCCCAAAACTGGACCGTCCCTGTCGCAGCAGTGGAACATGGGGTTCCCCTGGTGCTGCCAAAGTGGGTCCTCCACTGGGGCCCACCAAGAAGATGGACAAGGCAAGGAGTCAAGTACATCAGATGGGTTAGCCCATCTGCCTCAAGGACACCCGACAAGTTTGACAGCAAGTCTCTGCGGCTAAGGACCAGGTGACCTTCCGGGTCACCCCCTCGCCCGGAGAACCAGGCGAGATACCCGCGGGTCCGTGCGCCCGGCAGGAGGCCAGGCGCGCCCCAGGGTCCTCCATCCGTACCACCGAGAGGATAAGATCACCAGCTCGCCGGAAGCTGGTAGAAGACTTGGGCGCCAAGATGAAGGCCGCGCCCTGGTGACGTTGACACGAGCGCAGTAGGTGGGGCGGGCAGGCTTTGTCCGTCCCACCTTTTCCAAGGGCGGACGACCACGCCGCCCTCCTCAGAATGCTTGGAGGAGACAGTGCCACCTCTCCTCCAAGGACCGCCGAGGGGTTTTCCCGCCAAGACCCCTCATACCTCTCGCGTGCCCATGTCGGATCCCCTTAGCCTATAAAAGGAGGACCATGGCACCGAGGGAGGGGGGAAGAGAAGCAAGCTAGAGCTCAGGCAAGACTAGACTAGGGTTCGGAAGGTAGAGAGAGAGGTGATCTCCCCAGGGCAGGATCTGCTCTTCGTCTACCTCGGCCGAAACTCTGTCGGGTTCACCCCAGAACACCCTTGTACACCACACCATGATGAACCTCTCAATCCAGACATGCAGGAGTAGGGCTTTTAGCCTCCGGGCGGCCTGAACCTGGGTAACTCCGTGTGTCCTGCTGTATTGTTTGCTCTCTCCCTCTCGACGAAGAACTTGGCGTCCTTGCTCCCGGGTAAGGCGTCTTCCAGCCTCCTTCGCGCCCCGTGCCGAACCTAAAAAGGGGGTATCATCTACTCCCGGTGTCTGTCACCCGAGACACGACAGTCCCAAAAGCGGAAGCAGGGCAACACGCAAAACCCTCGCTTCGCGGACCACCTCTCTTGAGAGAATATCCAGTGATACAAGCAGTTAGCTGATACAATGCACATCACGAATATGGGCCGTTTGATCTTGTACGTAGGGACAGGATCAACACCCTTGTGAAGCTTGGTCCCCTTGTTGCCAGATATTCAAAAGACACCCTGGTTAATTCTACAATGTGTGAATAATCCCGTTCGTCTTCCTCCTACACCTGTTCGGATGTTCCTCAATCCTCATCCAGCCCGATGTGCAGGAGAAGCCTCGAAAGGAAATGAATTGCTAGGGGTAACTAGGGCATCTAGAATAGAGAAGCATGGATGCAGCTCGACCAGATCTTGCGCCACTACATCTTGACCTCCGCCTCCGGAGCACAAAGCGCATCTTGCGGCCGCCGGATCTTGACCTGCCGTCGTTATCTTTCCAACAAAGTTGGTTTCATCGCATTTGGATTTTTGTTGAAAAAGATATGGATTTTAGAATGTTCTTTTCTGCGCAGGCCGGGCTCCAGGCCGGGCGCGTCGGGCTCCCTGCCGGCCCCCAGGCCGGCCCAGACCGGCTCCCTGGCCGGGTGTCTCGGGTGGCAGGCCGGCCCAGAACGGCTCCCAGGCCGGCTGTCTCGGGTGGCTGGCCAGCCCCCAGGCCGGCCCAGGCCGGCTCCCAGGCCGGCTGTCTCGGGTGGCTGGCCGGCCCCCAGGCCGGCCCAGGCCGGCCTCCCTGCACAACCCAACAGCCACTTTTCTTCCCCATTGTTTGACACATGTTTTGAGCAAGTTTTTCCCCTCTCTCTCCTCCATTGTTGATACTTGAAAAAGCTTGCCTTCCTCTCATTCACTCCCATGATTCTTGCATATCTTTGAGGGAAATTGAGAGGAGATCTAGATCTACATATTCATCCAATCCATTCCTCCTCTAAGTGAGGGGAACCTAGTAGATCTTGATCTTGAAGTTCCATTTGTTGTGTTCTTCGTTGTTCTTCCTCTCTTCCCCCCCATAAGCATTAGTTGCTTGTGGTGGGATTCGAGAGTGAAGGATTTGAGCCTTGTGCTCTTGCCATTGCTTCGTTGCATCGGTTTGTGCTCTCCACGAGGATTCGTGGAAGTTGAAAGCTTGAGAACTTGTTACTCTTGGGTCCTTGGACCCTAGACGCCCGTGTGGTGGTTGAGACCCTTGTGTGGTCACTTGTAGCTGTTCGGGAGCCCCCAATCCCGTTGTGGGTTGTGCCTCGGATCGTTGTTGAAAGGCTCCGGATTTCCGCCTCGAAGGATTCCGATAGTGGAAGGTGAACCAAACCTTTGTGGTGCGGTTCATCGGAGAAGAAGGTGAAACCTTTGTGGTTGTTGAACCATTGTGTTGGTTCACACCTCTCCAACGAGACGTACTCCCTTAACAAGGAGGAACTCGGGAATACATCCTCGTCTCCGCGTGCCTCGGTTATTTCTATACCCGAGCTTTTTTACTTATGCACTTTACATTGTGATAGCCTTCGTGTTTGAAGTATTTTATATTGTTATCACCTTGTTGCTTGTCTTGCTTAGCATAAGTTGTTGGTGCACATAGGTGAGCCTAGTTTATTTAGGTTGTTGGCTTGTTAATTTAAACACATAGTTTTATTCCGCAATTATCAAGCCTAAACCGGAAAAGTTTTAATCGCCTATTCACCCCCCCCCTCTAGGCGACATCCCTATCCTTTCAGAGATGATGATGACCAGCTGGTTCCCGTTGGCCCTAAAGGGAGATGCCCAGACATGGCTTCTCAACCTTCCCAAGTGCTCCATCCGTTCCTGGAGGACCCTGAAGGAACAGTTCCTGGGGGCTTTCCAAGGCGGGTACGAGCGCCCGGGGGTCCCAGCGACCTCCACGACTTCAAGCAACTTCCGGGTGAAACTTTCGCAAGTTCATCCAGCGCTTCACCCAGAAGATGAACACAATCCCCTGCATCAAGCAAGAGCTGGTGATCGCTTCTTTTCACGCCAACGTCCGCAATACCCGGATGCGCGAGAAGTTGAGCAATCGCCGCGTCGAATCCTCCTGCGAGCTGGCGGATCGATGCGCCCGAGCTGAGGAGGGGGCTAAGTTCCCCGGGGAGGATGAACCGAGGACAAACCACCCGCCAAGAACAAGAAGCGGGACTCTGGACCCGACAAGCGCATCTTCGTCACCGAACCCCTTCCCAAGAAGGCCAAGCCTGCGGCGGCCTCTGAGGGAGAAGACGACCCATGGTGCCACATTCATCCTGACGGCAACCACCCTCTCAAGGACTGCCGCCAACTCAAGAACCTCGCCATACGAGAGCAGCGTCGGGCCGACGGGGTAAGCCTGGACGGCTGCTACAACTGTGGCGTCATTGGGCACGTCGCTCGTGACTGTCCCACAGGTCGCCAAGGCGGAGGCGGCCGGGATGGGCCGCGGCGGTGGCCGCGGGGGACGAGGAGGACGCGGCGGCCAAGGCGGTCGTGAACAGAACAATCAGGAAGGCGCCTCCAACAAGGAAGCTCCGGCTCCTCAGGGAGGCGGCGGCGGAAGGTTCCAGGAAGTCACCGGAGTTGTCGGGTGCATTCACGGGGGAGCCTCTCTGCCTCCATCCAACGGCGCGTGTAAGAGGCTGGTCCGGGAGCTTAACGCGGTTGCTTCTGCTCCGCCCAAGCCCCTGGAGTGGTCTGGGCAGGTCATCTCCTTCGACCCGGAGGACCATCCTGCCAGTGTGGCCGGGGTGGGAACGCTTCCTCTGATCGTTCGCCCGTCATCCACAACTACAAGGTCACCAAGATGCTGGTCGACGGAGGCTCCAGCCTCAACCTTTGACGGCGAAGGTGCTGGCCATTCTGCAAATTCCTTTTTCTCGCCTGCAAGACACCGGCGTGTTCCAAGGCGTGAATGGAAGCGTCACTCGGCCGCTGGGGAAGATCACGCTCCCTGTCACCTTCGGTGACCAGGAGAACTTCCGCACCGAGGACATCGTCTTCGACATTGCAGACACGCCACTTCCGTACAACGGCATACTTGGCCGGCCGGCTCTAGCCAAGTTCATGGCCGTCTCGCACTTCGCCTACAACATGATGAAGATCCCCGCGGTCTGGGGAGTGATCACGATCAAGGCCGACGTCGACGACGCTATCTTTTGCGTTCAGAAGTTGAACCAGACGGTGGCGGCGACCTCGGACGTTCCGCAAGATGTACAGGAAGCTGATGTCGGTGCATTCTCCGGGGACGGAGGGTACCCCGGAGGCTCGACATCAACTTCCTCAAGAAGGCGTCATTTCATGAAGATCCGCAAATGACCAAGAAAGTGGCGTTGACCAGTGACGGGAGTCGATCCATCACCATCGGCGCCCGCCTCACCGACAAATAGGAAAGCGCGCTCGTCGCCTTCCTTCGGGAAAACTCTGACGTCTTCGCATGGGAAGCGTCAGGGCTACCCGGCGTACCAAGGGAGGTGATCGAGCACAAACTGGCGGTCAGCAAAGACGCTCGCCCGATAAAACAAGTTCTACGCAGCAAAGCAAGGAAAAACTGGAGTTCATCGTGTCCGAGGTTGACAAACTGGAAGAAGCTGGCGTCATCAGGAGGTGCCCACCCAACCTGGGTGGCCAACCCTGTGGTGGTGCCAAAGCCCATGACCTTCAAGTGGCGGCTCTGCATCGACTTCACCGACTTGAACAAGGCCTGCCCCAAGGATCCTTTCCCACTACCCCGGATTGATCTCATCGTGGATTCAACCGCCGGGTGCGAGCTCCTGTGCTTCCTGGATGCTTTCTCCGGGTACCACCAGATCATGATGGCAGTGGAGGATCAGGAGAAGACGGCCTTCATCACACCCAAGGGCTGCTACTGCTACACCCGGATGCCTTTTGGTCTCCGGAACGCCGGCGCAACCTTTCAGCGCGCCATGCAAGCATGTCTTGGGTCCCAGCTGGGCCGCAACGTGGAGGCATACATCGACGACATCGTGGTCAAGACTCGGTACAAGGACTCCCTCATTCAAGATCTGCACGAGACCTTCAACAACCTTCGTCGGGTCAACTTCAAGCTTAACCCCGACAAGTGCGTGTTTGGGGTCCCGTCCGGCAAGCTACTGGGGTTCTTAATCTCCCACCGGGGGATTGAGGCCAATCCCGACAAGATCAAGGCCATCGAGCGCATGGAGGCGCCACGGCGAGTCAAGGACGTACAACGCCTCAACGGGTGCATCACCGCACTCGGGCGCTTCATCTCAAGACTTGGAGAACGAGCCCTGCCCTTCTTCAAGTTACTCAAGAAGACGGGTCCCGTGAAATGGACCCCGGAGGCTGAAGAAGCTCTTCAGTCCCTCAAGTGCTACCTCGCCTCGCCTCCCGTCCTTGTGGCACCAACAGAAAAGGAGCCCCTACTACTGTACATCGCTGCCACCAATCAGGTGATCAGCGCGGTTCTTGTGGTAGAGCGTGACGCTCCTCCGGACAAGGTCGGCGGCAAGCGTCCCGGAAACATCCTCCCGGGGCAACCAAGCAAGAAGAGGCAGCCAGGTGGCAAAGGGCCGGAAGGCCCTGAGCCTGGCATGCCCACCGACGCCGCCATCGACATCGCAGAAGAAGCATCACTGGGGGCTGACGCGCTCCCTCTCGAAGCAGCTGAGCCCGCAAGGACTCGGTGACCCGCAAGATACACACCCGGTCTACTTCATCAGTTCGGTGCTGCGCGACGCCCGGGAGCGGTACCCCATGATGCAGAAGCTGTTGCTGGCGATCCTCATCGCCTCTCGCAAGATGAGGCCCTACTTCGAAAGCCACCCTATCACCGTGGTTTCCAAGTACCCCTTGAGGAGTCCGCTGGAGAATCCCCTCGCCACCGGACGAGTCTCTTGGTGGGCCATGGAGCTTCAAGGTTTCGGCCTCAAGTTCGAGCACACGAACAACATCAAGAGTCAAGCGCTGGCTGATTTCACGGCGGAGTGGACTGAGACAGCGTTCGACGACCCGGTGGAGGAATCCAGCCTTCCCGGGAAAGAAGATCCCGACGCTTGGACCATGAACTTCGACGGCTCCTACACCAAGGGCCAGGAGGCGCCGGAGTCGTTTTGATCTCCCCCACAGGAGATCGTCTGAAGTACGTCGTCCAGATGCAGTACAAGGAGAATATCTCGAACAACACGACGGAGTACGAGGGCCTGCTTGCGGGACTTCGTGCTGCCGTTGGCCTCGGTATCACCAAGCTCATCGTCAAGGGTGACTCTCAGCTAGTCATCAAACAAGTGAACAAGGAGTACGCTTGCCCGCAGATGGCACCGTACGTCGAGGAGGTGTGGAAGCTTCAGCGGCGCTTCAACAGCTTCCGGGCCGTGTACGTCCCTAGGGATGACAACACGACCGCGGACGAGCTGTCACAGATGGCTTCCAAGCGAGAACCAGTACCTCCCGGGATATACATTGAGGTGCTCCGGCAACCCTCTGTGTCTCCCGAGAGGCTCAAGACAAGGTCTACATCGACACTGGGGGCTGGTGACCCGTCTACTTCGACAACCCGGGAAACCAGCCCAGAAGGCGCGCAAGACCCGGCAGGACCGAGACCAAGGGAAGCTATGCTTCTCCTTGGTCAAATGGTGTTGCCGGTGGAGAGAACCCACCCACCCTGGGCCCTGGACATCGTCAAGTACATGACGGAGCATGCTCTGCCGGAGGATGATCACGAGGCCGAGCGGGTGGCTCGTCAAGCCAAGCTCTACGTCCTGATCGACGGCGAGCTCTACCGGCGACGCGACAACGGAGTCAGGCTCCGCTGCATACCACAAGAACAAGGCCAAGTACTTCTACGAGACATCCACGAGGGCACATGTTCAAGTCATGTTGCATCAAGATCATTGGCGGGGAAGGTTTTCCGCCAGGGTTTCTACTGGCCAACAGTCCTGCACGACGCCGAGCAAATGGTCAAGACCTGCGAAGCTTGCCAATACTACGCGAAGAACATCAATCAGCCAGCTCAAGCACTGCAACCAATCCCAATATCCTGGCCGTTTGCAGTCTGGGGGCTAGACATCGTCGGCAAGTTGCCAAAGTCAGTTGGCGGACATGAATACCTCTTTGTGGCTGTCGACAAGTTCACGAAGTGGGTTGAAGTAATGCCAGTACCACGCCAGACGGCCCAGGCCGCCATCAAGTTCATCGAGGGGATTGTCTACCGCTTCGGAGTACCCAACAGAATCATCACGGATAATGGCACTCAGTTCACAAGTCGAGCCTTCCTCAGCTTCTGTGAAGAATTGGGCATCAAGGTGTGCTTTGCATCAGTGTCCTATCCAAGATGCAACGGTCAAGTGGAGCGAGCCAATGCGGAGGTCCTAAGAGGTCTGAAAACCAAAGCATTTGACAAGCTGGAGAACAAGGGGAGAAATTGGATTGATCACCTACCCAGTGTACTGTGGTCCATCAGAACAACTCCAAGCCGAGCCACCAAAGAAACACCTTTCTTCCTTGTCTATGGAGCTGAAGCTGTCCTGCTGATGGTCCCGAAGAGCAAGGCTTTGATACCTGCAAAAATAAACGGGATTAGGTTGAGACTCCAAGTGCAGAGTGTATAGTAAGTGGAAGACAGTTTTCCCCACGAGGGGTGACTCGAGGGTTTAATATCGAACTCTCGGGAATCTGAAGTGGTAGATTTATCTTCTTATCCTTCTTTTGGTTACCTACAAAATAAGGTTAGATGTTTTGGTCCTCAACCTCACCTGTGGTTGTCAAGCACAAGGTGTAAGAATGATATCAGGATAGTTATGCAATGCAAACAAGAAATAAATATGCAATGATGGTGGATGCAATGATAAATGATATTTTTGGGTTTTTGAATGATGTATGCAAGATGAAAAGTATTTTTGTATTTTCGGATTTAATGATGGCTGAAAATAGAAAAGTGGTATATGGTGTTGGAAAGGTGTTTCTTATGATTAAAAATAGACTGGGGTTCATGGTTTCACAAATCCACTCTCTCTTTATAAAGTGGTAGACAATGGAACACACACAGTTAACATATGAGATTGCAACACAGGGTTTGAAATCAAGTTACTTAGATATATGGGCATCACGTCCTAACATAGAGGTCTTTTGGTTATTAACCTCTCTTATACTCCACTAAGATGCGAACTAAATCATAACACCTCAGTAATTAAGATAACTCAGGGTATAGCATTAAGTATCATGACATGAAGTGAAAATAAGAACATGCTAGATCTAGTCATGGAGTAGTGGCAATGGTCACGCCCACATCCCCGGTAGCATGGTATTTTAGTTTATCCCTAGTGAGGTAACAAAGTAAGGTAAAGATACCAAAGTGGATCGCAGAATTTTCTCTCACGTTCACTGCACTAGCCACCCCCCGTTACTCCAACTAATGCACACGTTCCCCCACACACGCTCTCATAAACATGCTTGATCAAAACAGGTAAACAAGAACGGGGTACATAATATGCATCTATACTCATAACTGAAACAAACATTGCAATCTCAAACATATATTAACTCATAAAGATCCACCACAAAGGTATTACAACGGTGACCGTAATCATGTTCAGCAGCTCATACGGTGCTAATTAGTGAAGCTCAAGAGAGGAGAGATACATAAGTTACTTCCACAAACCCATAGTCCAGAGGTGGACTACTCCCTCTTCATCATGGAGACGGTGGAGAAGTCGATGGAGAAGGTGGAGACCACGCCGGCAGCGCCCCGCCGGAGTTTCCCCCCTCCAATCTGCAGCTCCTGATCTCCATTTCGGTGTTTCTGTGTTTGTGCGGCGCTCCTTCCAGAGAACGATGGGGGGCCTTTTTTATAGCCGTTTTTAGGTCAAAACTATGTCGGTGGAGCGAAGATCGACGGCAACGGAGCCACGAGGGCCAAACGAGTGGGCCCCACGCGGCCACAGTACCTGGCCGCGTGGGCCACCCCTGTTTGGTCCTCGGACCTCCGTTTGTTCGCTTCCTTCGCCCACAGGTCTTCTTCCTTCCAAATATTGACGCCCGTAAATTTCTAGGTGATTTCGTTGACGTTTGGGTCCATGAAACATTAAAATAAGAAAATGGGGTTTTCTGCCTGTGCAGGGTTAATTCCATAAAAATAGGAAATCATTGAGATATTTCCAAAATCATGATAAAACATTGATATAACCCTTATATGATGCAAATATGATTGGAATATAAGCAATTAAAGTGCAAAGTTCATGTATGCATTTTACATGCATCACCTGCCAACAGAGCTAAGGCACGGATCCCCCGGGTACTCGCATATGATGAAGATGCCCAAGCTGAGCAAAGGATCGATGACATTAACATCCTGGAGGAAATGCGCTGTCGTGCGTCATTGCGGTCTGCTCGATACCAGCAAGGGCTGCGTCGGTATCACAGTCGTCATGTTCGATCCCAGGAATTACAGCAGGGAGACCTGGTTCTCCGCAAGATGCAAAATCTCGAGGGCTTGAACAAGATGTCAAGCAAGTGGGAAGGACCCTACCGGGCTACTCATACACTGAGACCCGGAGCAGTCTATCTGGAAGACGAGAAAGGCAGGCCGGAAGGCAACGCCTGAAACATCGAGAATCTCCGCAAGTTCTACCCCTAATTACGAACATGAATCGCCAAACATCGAATCCGCTAAGCACGCCCAAGGGGCTAGTGTTCTGTAATAGGGTGTAAGAAGTCATCGCAAAGAAATAAAGGATAAGTGTTTCAATTCCGTGAGCCTCAATTTATGTCGAGATGTGTGTTATCCGTAACAACCCCCAAGCAGGGGGCTGACATGGTGCCGGTGGCTGACGGGTCGAGCGCGAGTGGCCTATCAGTAGGCACTGCCACCCGATCGTGCCGTACAGCCGCGGAAAGGGGTGAACGGGCAGTGCTGTGTTTTAACGAACCTAAGCACAGAAATGCATATTCAACTTTGCTTGCGGGTTGCTCCGGATGAAACACTATCTCGACATGAAAAGAGGGTCCATTTTTTCCTACTGAAAGTTTGTTGTGTGCAGCGCCTTCTCGGGACAGGAACTGACGGTGGAAAGCGGTTAAGGAGTTGGATACCCGGGAGGGACAGGATGGATCAAGGACACGGCAGAAAACAGCTAAGTCCTTGCATCAACATCCTGCACTTAGGCATAACATCTCGCTCGGAGTCAATATACCATCGACCTGCGCATGCTTGACAGTTGATGAGAGCCTTTGCGGGGGTAATGCTACCACCCCAGCGAACGGTCCGTTTCCCTCTGGCCAAGTACCTGTGGACAGTGGAGTCAGACACCCAGAAGGTATAGCGCTCTTAGGGGTACTACTACTGTGTGCGGAACAGTCAGGGTACTGGCACCTAAGGGACCTCCTCTGAAACTTGACAGCGCGTTAGTGCAAAGGAAGATTTGGGACATGACCCCGGGAGTTGAGGCTAGGTTGCATTCATCTGAATTTAAATTCTGAATTACATTCAGTTGTGCAACTTCTTGATTACATAACAAGCCTATGCTACTAAGGCCAGTCCAGGGTCACTGGCTGTGCAGACTTGTCTTCTGTTCTGTTTTCGCCTGCCGGGTGAACTCCGGACTCCCGGGGACGCCTGGGATGAAGGAGGGCATTCGCGCAGGATCTTCAGGGGTCCCACGGCCCGGGGAACTTTCGGGCGAACCCCGGCACATGCTGGCTTCAGAGGAGGTGCACGTGGTCCACGACCTTATCCATGATGTCCTCCTCATCCTGTATGAAGGAAAGAGATCGAGTCAAGGCGCAGGCTCTTCCCAAGGATCATATTGCCAAAACCAAGGCAACTTTACCTTGAAGACATCGTCAAGGTCGCAGAGGAGGCGGATCAATCTCGGATTGCCTGCGGCCTCCTTCCACAGTTTCATCTTGATGGTGTCCTTCCGGGTCGCCAGCGCCACCGACGCTTCCATGGCGGCAGAGCCGGCGATGTTCCCCACCGCTGGGAAAACCAAGGAGACCCGAGGTCGGGGAACGACCTCGTCTTTTCCGGTGGTTCGGGCTTCCACTCCCGTGGGCATCTCCACCGCGCCTCGGAAAGTGGATTCCGCCGTCGACACATCGGACAGGGACATCTCCCTCTCCAGACATTGCTCTGCGATCTATGGGGGGAAGAGAAAGGAGCAAGGCGAGAAGATGTGTCAAGGGAGTTGGAGTCTGGAGGGCCTTTTATAGGCCTCCCACGCTCCACCTACCCCTTGGCGCTACGGCTGCCGCGTTAATGAGGCGCGTTTGGCGAAAAACCGCTCCCATTCACATCAAGTACGACACGAAGGCCAAAGAGACAAAAAGGAGAACAAGTTCTTCTTCATTTCAAGATCTACAGCGGGGGCTAATTTTTACAAACAAAAAGATTGGCTCCCGGCGCGCGAGGAGCACCATCGTACAATGGAAGACGCTACTTCCAGAAGTACGTCGACGAGGCGGCCAAGAAGGAGGTCAAGGACATCTTCAGGACCGCCGACTTGAAGCTCCTCGTCCTCAGGAAAGCTAGCTCTCCTCGGCCTTGATGCTAGATGAGTTTTCCTCATCTTCATCCTCGTCGAAGGAGTCGGAGCTGCTGCTGCTCTCACTCTCGGCGCAACATGCCATGCGCCCTCCTGCAGCGCGGAAGATCTTCACACTAGTACAGAACGACACATCGGATACCCCTCTATGGCAACGGCAAGAGTTAGGCGACGGAAAAATGAGCTCCGCGCGCTTCCGCGAGTGCGCGCGCGCGCTAGTCGGTCGATGGGCCCGACACAATGGTAACGGAGGCTGAAAAGATCTCCGTTGCTCATATATAGGCAACGGAGGAAAGAATATCTCCGTTGCTGATATTTCCACATCAGAAACGGAGATCGGTCTATCTCCGTTTCCCATGTGAAGGCACATTAAGCGGTGCCGGTATTAATATCTCCCACTCCAGTACTGTATCTCACGCTCACTCTCAGTCTCACTCTCCCCAGTTCCTAACCCTAGCCGCACACGCTCTCCTCCTACTTCACCCATCGATGGCGAACCCCTCTGGCGCCGACGGAAGTCAGGATGGAGCATCTTCCTCCTCCCACCCTCCGAGGCGCAGCCCGGATCTCCCCTACAACTGGGGCGAGATCCCCGGCGACTGCGGTCGTGAGTTCATTCTGAGCCGTCAAATCCCATCCGGATCCACGGCGGCGGCGGCCACCGACGCCCGGATCTCGTCCTCCTCGGACGAGGATCTGGAGGTCGGTCTCCTCCTCTCTCGCGCCTCCTTTGAGCGCGAGCGCGTCGAGGGTGTCATTCGGGCGTCTGCGATGCAGAGAGCTATCCGCATCTCCGCCGCCGAGCACGCGATAGAAGCCGCCGAGGAGGCGTTGTTCTAGACGCGGCTCCGGGCGGCCATAGACCGCTCTCTTCTCCCTGGCCAGGGCCCTGGGCCAGATGCGGCGGCGGCAGCGGTGGCGGCGGCGGAGGAGGAGGATGAGGAGGACGCTCCGGTGTTCGAGCAGGATGAGGTCTCCTCTGACGTCTCCTCTGGCAGTGGCTCCGGCGTCGACGCCTGGGACGCAATCCGCGACGGAAAGCGACCCCGCCTCGCCTAAGGTAAATGACCGCTCTGTTAGCTACTTATTTAGCTCGGTTTGCTCTGTTAGTTAGCTCTGTTCAGCTATGTATTTGCTATGTTAGCTACTTACTTAGCTCGGTTTGCTCGACCCCGCCTCGCCTAAGGTAAATGACCGCTCTGTTAGCTACTTATTTAGCTCGGTTTGCTCTGTTAGTTAGCTCTGTTCAGCTATGTATTTGCTATGTTAGCTACTTCTTTAGCTCGGTTTGCTTTGTTTAGCTATGTATTTGCTATGTTAGCTACTTATTTAGTTCGGTTTGCTCTGTTAGTTAGCTCTGTTCAGCTATGTATTTTCTATGTTAGCTACTTATTTAGCTCGGTTTGCTTTGTTTAGCTATGTATTTGCTATGTTAGCTACTTATTTAGCTCAGTTTGCTCTGTTAGTTAGCTCTGATCAGCTATGTATTTGCTATGTTAGCTACTTATTTAGCTCGGTTTGCTTTGTTTAGCTATGTATTTGCTATGTTAGCTACTTATTTAGCTCAGTTTGCTCTGTTAGTTAGCTCTGTTCAGCTATGTATTTGCTATGTTAGCTACTTATTTAGCTCGGTTTGCTTTGTTTAGCTATGTATTTGCTATGTTAGCTACTTATTTAGCTCGGTTTGCTCTGTTAGTTAGCTCTGTTCAGCTATGTATTTGCTATGTTAGCTACTTATTTAGCTCGGTTTGCTTTGTTTAGCTATGTATTTGCTATGTTAGCTACTTATTTAGCTCAGTTTGCTCTGTTAGTTAGCTCTGTTCAGCTATGTATTTGCTATGTTAGCTACTTATTTAGCTCGGTTTGTTTTGTTTAGCTATGTATTTGCTATGTTAGCTACTTATTTAGCTCGGTTTGCTCTGTTAGTTAGCTCTGTTCAGCTATGTATTTGCTATGTTAGCTACTTATTTAGCTCGGTTTGCTCTGTTCAGTTATGTATTTGCTATGTTAGCTACTTATTTAGCTCGGTTGCTCTGTTAGTTAGCTCTGTTCAGCTATGTATTTGCTATGTTAGCTACTTATTTAGCTTGGTTTGCTCTGTTAGTTAGCTCTTCAGCTATGTATTTAGCTCGGTTTGTTTTGTTTACTGCTTATTGGCTCTGTTTATTAGCTTTGTTTGCTGTTTTTAACAAAGAATATTCGTTGTTTCAAGGGCTTGGTGGATGCTTGGTGACGATGCTGCTGCCGTGAAGACCTAGGAGCCGGGCTCCATACACGGTGCCGTCACCAGGAGCAGTACATTTTGCGCAGCAGAAAAGACAGTAGATGTTCATCTGGCGGCCGTGAAGACATAGGAGCAGAGCTCCAGCCACGCGCACTGATGAACTTTTGTAAAGCAGGGCGTACAGGAATACGGTGACGACCGGGCGGCCGTCTAGTCGCATGGAGCGGGGCTCCATCGACGGTACAGCCCGTCACCGTGTTTTTTTTGTTTTCCTGTAACCCTTATTAGAAACGGTTATTAGCAAAACTCCGTGTCTAATGTTAAATACATCAGAAACGGTTTATCTCCTCCGTTGCCATTGTGAGGCTTCACATCAGTGACAGAGGCGGGGACACGGACCCTTTCTCCGTTGCCGAAGGGGTTTTTGGCCCATTTCCGATGTGTCGTTCTGTACTAGTGTCACGACGAGTGTGGCGTCTCCGTCATACTTGCAGGCAAGATATTGCCCCCGGGTCAGGCGGCGGGAGCGAGCGAATGACTTCCACCCCTGACCAAGGAGCATGGAGTCATCGACGGTGTACTCCACCGAGATCCAGGAGGGGCCATTGCGACAGCCTTCCACCTGCAGCCACAAGCTCGGAGGCTTGTTATTCTCCATCGCCATCGCAAAGGAGTCCGGAAGGTCAATCCGGCTGCGGATCTTGCAGCGCAGATCCAGGATGAACTCGAAGGGCGTGAAGCTCGTGTGGATTGCAGCCCGTGGGGGCGGAGAAGGAGTTCTTCCGCATCTCACGGTTCCTCTACCTCCACCGCCTCGCTTCGCTCGCCCTCTCGAGGCGGCGCTTCCGCGGCCACCGGAGCTTCTCTCCGTCGGGGCCGAAGCACGAGGACGTCCCACTCCTCTCTTTCCTCTTGCCATTGGAGCTGTTGGCCTGGGAAGGGAGAGATGGGTCAAGGAAGAAGAAGATGGGGACTTGCGAGGCGTTCGTCCGCTTTTATAGCGCGCGGAGCTTCTCTCTCCAACCGTCTTCACAGCTTCCCCGCAGCGGGAATCGAGGAGGCAAACTCAGTTATTCCCCCGAGCGGAATAACTCCAAGACCATCACGACGGCTGATGGACCGAAGCAAGGCGCCGGGTACCCACTTTGGCCAACTCTTTGGCCATAGCCCCGACAGCAACTGAAGCAAGAGCCGCCGGGACCATGCCCGGGGCTACTGTCGCAGCAGTGGAACATGGGGTTCCCTTGGTGCTGCCAAAGTGGGTCCTCCACTAGGGCCCACCAAGAAGATGGACAAGGCAAGGAGTCAAGTACAGCAGATGGGTTAGCCCATCTGCCTCAAGGACACCCGACAAGTTCGACAGCAAGTCTCGGCGGCTAAGGACCAGGTGACCTTCTGGGTCACCCCCTCCCTCGGAGAACCAGGCGAGATACCCGCGGGTCCGTGCGCCCGGCAGGAGGCCAGGCGCGCCCCCGGGTCCTCCATCCGTACCACCGAGAGGATAAGACCGCAAGCTCGCCGGAAGCTGGTAGAAGACTTGGGCGCCAAGATGAAGGCCGCGC
Organism: Poa pratensis; assembly: GCA_947311845.1. Lineage (NCBI taxonomy): Eukaryota > Viridiplantae > Streptophyta > Magnoliopsida > Poales > Poaceae > Poa > Poa pratensis. The sequence goes on along the minus strand of CAMZMU010000050.1, from coordinate 35,477,618 downwards.
CCTGGTGACGTTGCCACGAGCGTAGTAGGTGGGGCGGGCAGGCTTTGTCCGTCCCACCTTTTCCAAGGGCGGACGACCACGCCGCCCTCCTCAGAATGCTTGGAGGAGAGAGTGCCACGTCTCCTCCAAGGACCGCCGAGGGGTTTTCCCGCCAAGACCCCTCATACCTCTCGCGTGCCCATGTCGGATCCCCTTAGCCTATAAAAGGAGGACCATGGCACCGAGGGAGGGGGGAAGAGAAGCAAGCTAGAACTCAGGCAAGAATAGACTAGGGTTCGGAAGGTAGAGAGAGAGGTGATCTCCCCAGGGCAGGATCTGCTCTTCGTCTACCTCCGGCCGAAACTCTGTCGGGTTCACCCCAGAACACCCTTGTACACCACACCATGATGAACCTCTCAATCCAGACATGCAGGAGTAGGGCTTTTAGCCTCCGGGCGGCCTGAACCTGGGTAACTCCGTGTGTCCTGCTGTGTTGTTTGCTCTCTCCCTCTTGACGAAGAACTTGGCGTCCTTGCTCCCGGGTAAGGCGTCTTCCAGGCTCCTTCCCGCCCCGTGCCGAACCTAAAAAGGGGGTATCATCTACTCCCGGTGTCTGTCACCCGAGACACGACAGTCCCAAAAGCGGAAGCAGGGCAACACGCAAAACCCTCGCTTCGCGGACCACCTCTCTTGAGAGAATATCCAGTGATACAAGCAGTTAGCTGATACAATGCACATCACGAATATGGGCCGTTTGATCTTGTACGTAGGGACAGGATCAACACCCTTGTGAAGCTTGGTCCCCTTGTTGCCAGATATTCAAAAGACACCCTGGTTAATTCTACAATGTGTGAATAATCCCGTTCGTCTTCCTCCTACACCTGTTCGGATGTTCCTCAATCCTCATCCAACCCGATGTGCAGGAGAAGCCTCGAAAGGAAATGAATTGCTAGGGGTAACTAGGGCATCTAGAATAGAGAAGCATGGATGCAGCTCGACCATATCTTGCGCCACTACATCTTGACCTCCGCCTCCGGAGCACAAAGCGCATCTTGCGGCCGCCGGATCTTGACCTGCCGGCTGCCGCCTCTATTTGCAGCGATGAACCTCCCGTAATGGGGATGTGCTTCTTCCAGCAACCGATTCCTCGGAAGTGGCTTGAAGATTGGAGTCCCCAAACTCAATTTGGTTAGTGTATACCATGAAGGTTTGCAACGCTGCTGCTATATTGAAGTCAGATTAGGCTGCTCTCGGTTGTGCCAAGCTTATGACCTGATTCAACATATTTTCCTCCTTTTTCTAATTTGTTCTGCAGCTTAAGAAAATATAGGTACGGACTTCCTTTTTCTGAATACGAAATGTTTAACTGGACAAAAAATGGTTTCTATTTTGCTAGATATGTTACTCATGATACTCCAGGATTGCAACACTCTGGTCAATTTGATCATTTTTTCTGAGACCTAAACTTAGTTAAACTGGACTATGTAATTGAATATCCTGGTGCTCTGTTTTTTTCACGAGCGAACACCTCGAACTCAAACAGACAGACCAGAGATAAGTTGGGTTTCAGAGAAAAAACGATGGCACAGTTAACATGATTTTGTACATAAACATGTTCTTTGAAGGGCCAAATGCAAAATATCCATGAGTGGGATACGAAGAAGTAAGTGGGCTGATCATGTCCCTGCTTTTTGGATCAAACGGCTCATATTCTTTGTGCGCATTGTATCATCTTACAGCTAGTATCACTGGATATTCTCCACCTCTCTTCTCCTCTCCGGCCTCCAGGCAAGACCTAATGGCCAAAAAGAGCAAGGCCGCCGCCGCCGCGGCTTCCGGCTCGGGGGCGTCGAGCCCCCAGGGCTCCGTCGAGGGCGGCGGGGAGAAGGAGGGCAGCTTCCTGCTGGGGCAGCCGACCTGGGAGGACGCCGGAGGCGGGCGGTGGCGGTGCGCGGAGACGGGACACGAGCTGCCGGAGCGGGAGAAGGACTCCTACGCGCGGTCCCGCGCCTGCCGCCTCGCGCTCATCGACCACGGCGTCGCGCACAAGAAGCCGCCGCTCAACGCCTTCAAGCCCCACCCGGAGCACAAGTTCGTACTGCTCTTCCGACTCTGTATATCGCTACTTCATGCGCCTCCAGCGTAGATTGTCCCGAAGTTTTATCTAGAATTATGGATTGCTCATTTGCACACTTGTGGGTTTGATTGCTACCCGTTAGTGCCCGTTTAAGGGATTCTAATTGCAACGTAGATGTTGTGCGAACCAAGTAACAGAGTTATGCTTTAGCTGTTGCCTTGTGCCGTGTGGCTTCGTCATTGACCGGGGTTTTGTGTTTTAGGTCCAAGCTCGTATGCAACATTACTGGGGACACCATAAACAAGACGGAGGAGCACATCTGGAAGCATGTAAATGGGAAGAGGTTTCTCAATAAACTAGGTAATTCTTGTGCAGTACTATCTGTAGAGCCAAATGTGGCGACTGGAACATCATATGGCGTTGCTACTAAAATGAATTTATGCTGTTTTTCTTCTATTCCTCTACTTGTAGTGGTTGAAGAACAATGAATGATTCTCCCGTACGCTTTTTTCATATAGCTGTCTGTTTCTTATGGTGCATTCTTGTTTACCCATGTGATTTATGATTTTGGGGTATCACCAAAAGCATTGTTAAAAAACTGTTACCTGTTACTTTTTCTCAAAACATTTTTCCACAGTAGAATTATTTTTTCGAGAAAACGCAAAAGCTTTGCGTTTCTTTTCATTGAAAAGATAGATAGAGTTTGTTTACATCCTCCTAAGAGACACCAGGCATACAACATGAATTACATTCAGTGCACATCCCAGGTGGATCCACAGTAGAATTATGTTATGTACCTTGCTTTGGGATCAGAGTGTGCACTTTGTTTCATCTGTGTTCTCTTTGGTCTGGAAATGGTTGGGAAGATATCTCGTTATCCAATTATCTTTCAGTCAATCTTGTTTAAACTCTCATCTCTCATCTAACTAACTACTTTTGAGCCCTACATCTAACGCCTATCCCTATTGTGACAGAAAAACTTGAAGAAAAGTTGGCATCAGGTGAGACAGCGGAAGTGCAAGGTGAACAGTCAAATGAAGTAAAAAAGAAATCCAAGTCTAGCAAGAAGAAGGACAAGAAGAAAGCTGCTGTTGTCAACCCGTCTTTGCCACGAGAACCTGAACCAGAAATCGATGATTCAGATGATCCAGAATTTTGGGAGCCTCCTGTTGGAAATCGTTGGGACGATGATGATGGGAAAGACCGATGGGAGTCGTCTCCAGTGAAGGATGGTGTAGCTGAGGATGAAAGTGCGTCTGGTTAGTGTTATTTTTTTCTCATGTGTGATTGCTTTCATTGAGCAAAGCTGAAATGTTCATAACTATAGTTCACCAGCACATTTGGTAGATTTTGTCCCTCCATCCCACTAAATAATATTCGGGTCAAACTGTTGCTCTTAGATATTTTCTTTAGGTAAACTAGAAGTTTATCACTTCATATATAGAGAGTAACTTAACTTATTTCGCAGACAAAAAATCTGGGAAACACAATTTGTCCACTCTGTAGATCGGTAGCGAATAGACTGGATGATTGCAAACATTTAGTGTTTAAGACAAGCAAGAGGCAGAGTCTGTGTTAATGATGGAATTTGGGTGGATCTGGATGACCCATCGAATGATCCTAATTATCTTGATTCATCACTTAATACGAGCAATATGCTAAAATTGAACTACCAATTAAGTGGAAGACAACTCAGAGTTCTAGAAAAATAATAATTAAGAAAAATATGTTGTTGGATAAGCTGATTTGCATTCCTATATGTGGATAGTTCATTTTGGTTCACACACATTTTTCTTGTCTAACAGGAAGTTGCTCTTGATGGCAGTTTCTGCACTCTTTTATGTTTTTCTGTCAAATATACATCTCCACAAGAAGCTAAAATATTACCATCAAATGCTATATTCGCCATTATTTTGACCGAACCTTTGCCTTCCCCACTTTGGGATTTTGTGCTCTGTTACCATCACATGTTCCTCTTTGAAGCTCCATTGTTTAATTTACATTGGGCATTCAAATTAGCACTTTCTTAAAGTTATGTATGTAAGATCTTCGTAGTTACACTGGGATCTTCTCAATACCATTCAGTGGCATTCCTACTGCACTTTTTTATTAATAAAATAAAATAGTCACGCACACAAAAATCCAGTATGGAATGTTCAGTGTCTGATATGAAAAATGAATGTGACAGATGACGAGGAAGATGATGATATGGCTGACAAAGATGATGATGTGTCGGAGGAACTGGCTTCAAGGTATTCTCAAACATTTCTTCCAATCGAATAATGCATGACACGTCAGTAGGGGTAATATTTCCTTTCCTCTTGTAGCAGGACAAAGCGATTGTCAGTAGAAGCGGTTGGACCAAGTAGTTTTGCTACAAGGAAGAAAAAACCCCGAAAGGACCAGTAAAAGTTGGCTCCTGACTCAAAATATTTGTGTTATTTATGCAAGAACTTGTTTCACCTTCATCTGAAGGGACGAACTTCCATATCGTTTCTTCTTCCTGAGATGCTTGAGGTTGGCTAATCAATGGCCGCTTTTGTATTAGTTGACCTGCATTCAGTTAGTTTTTCTCAGTGCTGTCATGTTGCTGCTCGTTGCAACACGATGTGTTATCCGAGGCTTACATTACTGGTAGACCAATGCTAGCCATGCTCTGTTGCGGTGTTGCCTACACTTTGTTGTGACTGGCCGTATCATGCAAGTATGACTTGAGAGGGGACTGAATTACTCATGCTGTATCCTTTTTAATGTGATCTTCCTATGCTTGCTGTTTTCTAGGTAATGATATGGAGTTTTGACCCAGCTATTTACTGTCCGAATACATGGGCGGTGCCTTCATTGGTGCATAGCTAACCGTGACGTGCACAGTATATACCCCCGATTCCCGATCAATATTTAGCAGATTCCAAGGTATCCCGATGGTGTGGCGTCTTGACATTAGTTCTTCTCGGCATTTGACGTAGTGTTGCTTCTGCATGGCGAAACGTGGTAGCCCCGACGTGCTAGGCCGGGTCATGTTGTCCATTCGCCTATTCCTTCGAATTGCTACGGATGGGCGTTACGTCGACATGTGTCATCCTAAGTCGGTATCCTGCTTCTGAGGTGCTTTCTACCGGTTGTGACAGCAGTCTTGTGGCTCTGTGTCTCGACCCTTCGTCATTCTTGGCCGAAGGTTGGGCAAGGAAGTCATTATCATATGCTCGTGTAGGTTCTGTATGCCTTTTGGGTTCGGTTTCTCTCATAAACTGGATCAAATCAGGTGTGCCTTCTTGTGTCTTCATGATCAAATATGTGGAGGACCAACTGATGCATCATAGAGTGATGGAGGAACAAGACCAAGATGGCTCTCCCATTTTAGAAAAAAAACTTAAACCATTTTTTTTGACATAAAACACAGATTCCATTAAACCGTTGGCAAAGCCAGATCGGCTGCCACAAGTACACTTACATCATTTGGGACAGCTTTAGGCTAAAGAATACCACTACCAGCTCTACCTGACGCCCCCAGCGCATGCGCCACTTATTACAATCACGACGACCGAAACTAAACGAGATTGATGTAAAGTTTAGTCTAGCCAGCATTTTAGCATCCCTAACAACCACTCCAACAGGGGATCGATCATACTCCAATTTGTTCAGCGTGTGAACTAGCTCCTGGTAGTCAGACTCAACCACGATGCGAGTCATGCACCAGTTCATAGCAGCAGTAATACCTTGGATGCACGCCTCCACTTCAGCATGGATGGCACTCCCTGGATGCAAAATAGGCCCAGCTCCCGATCCTACAACCTTCCCCTCCCTGTCCCGGATCACAAAGCCCCATCCTCCGTTACCAGGGTTCTCAGAAAAAGCTCCATCAACATTTACTTTCAGCATATCTTCAGGTGGAGGCTGCCATCTCTGTTCTGACAGGTTAATTTGCATTGAGGACTGCTTCCTAGCATAAAACTCAGTGAAGGAAAATGTGCCCCCGTCTTCGTCCAGTCTGGCACACATCGGGCATAGCGTGTCCATCTCCATCCCTCTTCTCGTGAAATTTCTTTTCCATGGCAGACTATCATGGGCGAGACGCCACAGAAAATGTTTGGTTTTGGGGGCACATTCTTGAGACCACAGGAGCTTCCAATCGAAGTCTGTGACTTCTGCCCTCGATCCCGAAACTGTAGCTCCATCCGGCCCCGGTGTTATCTGACGGGCTAGCATCTTAAACCATTGGATTGGGAGGTGGTGTCAACTAATATTCATGGAAGTTCGAGTCTAGGGAAGCAATCGCGCAAGTCTAATACGCCAACTGATTGTCTGGAATGTCACTTTCCAAGCATATCAGCCATGGCTACGATGGGACGTGTAATGATTAATGAACAAGCTCCGCCCATGTGAATTTGAGAATAGGGGTCCTTGTGTAGTCTGGAAGACAAAGTGTGAAACTTGAGAATCAGGCTGGCCATCGGCGACAAAATTATGTCCATTGTAAGCCATCTGCAAGATGTCCAGATATTAAATCTACAGCACGAAGCAAAACCATTGCTAGCAATTACATGCACACTGTCATTCTGATTTAAAAAAATTCCTGTCGGTTTTCATGACATATCTCTGAATGGACAATTCAAATGTTCGTTTTAAAAAAGTGATTACTCTGCGTTATATTCATTTAAAATGTTCCTTGCTTACTATCCACGATGTCTACATATTTCGTATTTGCATGTATTGTTTTTCTCTGATAGTGAATATGCCGGAGAAGTATCAATACGTCTGAGAGATAATCAGACAATGACATACCAGTTGGGGTGGTCTACACTGCATTGCCTCAGCACCGAAAGATACCTAAGAGTATGGCGTGTCCGGCCAAACCAGTTCACTGTAAATTTTATAAGAGGATTAATTTACAAATGATTTTTATGTTATCTATATGGGGCAACCCAATTTCTGGTTGTTTTTTTGTGACATATTGATATATGTTTTGTTCAACTTTATGAGACTAATTTATTATCCCATATGTAGGTCTAAATTTGTTCGGCCATAGCAACTCACGTGCATATTTATTAGTACCTAATAATAAATGGAGAAAGACTTCTGGTTGAGATAAGTGGGTTTAGGTCATAAGCTCATGGACCTGCACCACTCATGGCCCACGATGTTCAAAGACTCCCCCGTCTGGCAGACCGCTTCCAGAATCTCCTCCACTGACCATAGACCTGGCATGCTGCACTAGAGCTTTCAGAAAATTACCTCGCTACAGACTACATTGAAAGAAAGCTACCAGATTAAGACTTGACATACAAGACATGAATAAACACTAGGCGTACAAGGCTCGGACATCTATCTGGGAGTATATATACTGAAGGAGCCAGACCTTCACGTTCAATCCACGTCGAAACATCATCATCAACATCCCTATGTAATCCCTAACCTTAAGCCCTAGATTCAACCAAAAACCTCTGGCCGAGTTCATCTATAACTCGTCGAGGCTAACCTTTATTCTGATTTTGTAGCCACTCCGTGAATAAAGTTTGAGGAATCGTCATCTGTATCATCTACGACTCAAACCTGTTGACCTGCACCGCCTGCCGAACAAATAATCTCACTTCTGATCCTTGTAATACGTGAGATTGTCGTGGGATCGCGAAAAGTATCCTTCGACAACTTCTTCGTCCGTCATGTTGTTTTGCATTTTAACCCCTTAGAAATATGCATATCAACCCGCAGTCCACAACCTGTACGTTGCTGGGTGTCTCCTTCAGTCCGTCGCTAGTGTTTTACCTTTTCACCTCTCAAGTGCTAAGAATTAACCCGCGCTCCACGATTCCCCTTTCTCGAAAAATAAACCACTTGTGGCATGTCCCGATTGATCGAACCTCCACACCAGCAATCGTCCCGACTCCAGAGTACACCCTCCCCGTCCAAGATGGTGGGATTGGGACTAGCGCTCCTTCCCTACCCCTAGCCCGGCGGGAGGACGCCACCGGGTTCTCCGATGACGTGGAGTCCATCCTTTCGGGCGGCGACAGGACGGGCGAGTGCCACGGCTCGCTCGCCATGGCGCAGTTCGCGTGGAGCTACCCGGCCTGCGGGCATCGACCGCAAGGACACGCCCAAGGTGTTGGAGATGAACACCTACATCCACATGTAGTGGGCCAAGGCGCAGTGCTGCGGTGGTGCACCCTCCGAGGACGACGACCGTGGTGCGTGCCCTCGACCCCATTGTATCGCTTCCGATTAACTGCATGTACCCGAGCTTGCTGAAAGAACATCTTTTATATCCCTAGTTGTTTTGTGTGTTAGGCAACAACACTAGGAATACTCTAATATGTTGCCGAGTGATGCAGGAGTTAAATGATAAATTCACATAAAGCATCGAAACATTAGAGAGGGAAAAGATCAAAGGAAAATGCTGCAGGAAACTCCAGGCCGGAGTCTCCGGCCTGCCAAGACCGGAATCTCTGGTCCCCCTGGACCGGAGTCTCCGGACTCAGGGCATAAAGTTTCCGGCCCTCCTCCGGCCTGTCGTTTGATGACCCACAAGTATAGGGGGTGTATCGTAATACTTTCGATAAATAAGAGTGTCGAACCCAACGAGGAGCAGAAGAGGTTGGCAAGTAGTTTCACGCAAGGTTTCACTGCAAATACTAACAGACAGGTTTTTATGGATTTTTATAATAGCAAATAAATAAAGTGCGAGTAAAAAAAAGGGAGCAATAATAATTGCAGCAAGTGGCCCAATCTTTTTTAGCACAAAGGACAAGCCGGTGGTGTTACTGGCTAAAACGTTCCTGAGGACACACGGGAATTTCGTCTGGTCACTTTCGCTTCATATCGCTGATTAGTCTTCAATGTTTTGATAAGTGTTGTGTGGGTGAACCTATGCTAATGCACCGTCCTTACTTGGACCAGTACACACTTGTGATTAAACTTTCTTACAAGCATCCGCGAATGTAAGAAAGTATTTAAGAATTAACTAACCACAGCCTTAAACTCTGAGATCCTACGCTCCCTTATGCATTAGCTTACCGACGGGGGTTTAGCTTTGGGCGCCACTAGGAATCGACAACCGATCCCTAGCTCCCCATCGGACTAGGCTAGCACCGTTGGATGAGGGAGTCATCTGGGTGATTATCCTAGAACGTGGGCCTTTCACTTGTGGTTTCCATGTATAAAAACAATGTTATTAATTTCTTTGCTTCGTACAATTAAGCGCCTCCTAGAATCACACACTATTTTCCCTATTAGGGTACCTACGGGGACTGTAGGGTTTATAATGAGGCGGCTTGCTGGCCTGTTATAAAGTGGTTGAAAATTCAAAAAAAAACGCCTCCTAGAATCACGCTAGCAAATTATGTTTCTATTTATTGTCAACAAATCTTTTTTTGTATTCTATTATTTTTGTCAAAACTCTATTTAATAAAAATATGTCTCCCATACTACGAAGATTTGCTTCGACTGCAATATGAAATTTGCTTTATACTAAAATATCTGTGCTTCCATGGTGAATGAAAAGTTCGGCGGTTTAATAGAAATATGTGTCTTATGCAAATCAAAAACTAAATGTTTCAGAAGCATCATAGTGCCCCTTTCATCAACGAAAACATGCTTCCATCATAATATGAATATGTTTCTAGCTATAAAATATATTTTCACTTTCATAATTATACATGCTTCAGATGAACTGGCATGTGCTTCTAAAGAATAAACACTTGCTCATATAGAATGGAGATTTGCTTCCATGGAAAAAGTATATTTGTTCTATATTACATGTTTTGCAATGATCAGTAATGACAAATGTCTACTTCCTTCCTGCACTATGCTTTCTATGCATGCCGCTCTCGACGAAACATATCTTTTAGACGACAATTAATGATAAATATTTCCACTAATTCTGCTACTACTTGCTTCATGCATGCTCTCTGTGTTTGCAATGATCACAGGATGATGGTGACGATATGATTCTTTCCGATGATTGTCGTGCTTCATTCTGATTGGGGCATGCGTCCTTCCGGCCGTGGTCGTGCTTCCTTCAGTCATGCTACTTTCCAACACTGGTCGTGTTTTCTTCATATTGTATTTGTGCATCTTCAAACACGCCGGCCGATTTTGACCATACTACGGATGGAGTTCGTGCTTCCTACAGATGGATGTCGTGCTTCCCACCGCAGCTGAGCGGTCTAGCTAGAGACCAGATCGGCATGGACTGATGGACGGGAGCAAAGCTGCACCATGGATACAACGTACGTTAGGTTAGTTGAGGATATGAATTGTAACCTAGGTAGGTTCAGAATGGTGATGAGCCATTTCGTGCAGCCGGTTGATCATAGACCAGCGCAAACGAGAGGCATGCCTGCGGGCCGGAGGATGTGCTCGTCGACGTGCCTCGCCAAAAGTTCTGCTGACGACGACGTTGACGATGGCGCGGAGGACGGTGGGGCGGGAGGGGGCCGGCGATGTGAAGTCCCACTCCCACAACAGCGTGAGACCCGGACGGAGCCGTGCCCGTCGGCTCTGGCGTGCCCGGCCGCTGCAGCGGCAGCCCCTGGCTCAGCCCCGGCCGGCTGCATGTACCGCCCCCGCGCGGTTGCATCAGACGCTATCGCCACGCCAGGACGTGCTTGGCTCGAAGGACCGCGTGGTCGTTGGAGACGCAAGAAAGACGAGGTCACGGGAGTCTCCTCTCCTGGGTCAAAAACTGAAGCAATGAAAATCGAGGAAAGGTTGCGAGATTTTTGGGATTGATTTGGGAGGAGGGGACAGAAATATCAAGGCTGGGGAGGTGCGTCATTAATGGTCCCAAATTTTTCGTCAGAAACATCAATACATATGGCCCGTGCGATGGAAAAAGAATCGGACGGCGTCGGATCGGTCCGACGTTGTTGTTTTCATCGGACTAGGATATGTATAGTATTTACTGTCGCTCCGGCAACCCCACAATAAGTAAACTAAATACACAATGAATTCTTCTAGGCCCATAAATGTGAAGTATCATGTAGTCGACGTTCACACGACAACACTAGAAGAATAACATCACAACTTAAATATCAAACTATTAAATACTACTCAACATAATTTCACTACTAGTGTCCAAACTTCTCCTATGTCCTCAAGAACTAAACGAACTACTCACGAGACATCATTTGAAACATGATAAGAGGTGATAAAGTGATGAACAATATTTTGGACATAAAAGTAATTAACCGATAAAATTCAATAGCATCAACTACGACAAGTAATCAACACCGGAAAAGTAATCCCAATAAACTACACAAGGAGGAACCCTAGATGTCTCAGCGGAACGAAGTGGAGTGGCGGTGATGATGGTGCTGGCGGTGGAGATGGTGTGGATGATGTTCCTGATGAAGCCCGAGGCGATGACGATGGCGATGACGATGATTTCCCCCCTCCGGGAAGGAATTTTCCCGGCAGATTTCTCCCTGCCGGAGAGCTTTTCTCTCTCTGTGGTTTCCGCCCCTGAGGCGCCGGCGGAATATTTCTTCGAAGCGTCCTCCTGGATTTTTAGGTCATAGGGAAGATATACGCGAGAGGGGGAGCCGGAGGCGACCCAGGGCCGCCAGGTGGGCCCCAGGCGCAGTCCAAGGGTGGACCGGGGCCAGGTGGCGTCTGGCGCCCTGGTGGCTCCCCTCTGGTCCATCTTCTGTCTCCGTCCATCTTCTCACAAAATAATAACCCATGAATTTTCTCGGAATTTTTGGAGTTGTAGAAGTATAGTATCTTGACGGTGCCTTTTCCAGCTAATTCCAGGCTTCGACAGTTTATTCCTCAATAATCGTCAAACATGCAAAATAAAATAGAATAACATAAGTATTGCACTCTAATATGAAATATATCGATAAATAACAGTAAATTATGGTACAAAATAGTGATGCAAAATGGACGTATCAACTCCCCCAAGCTTAGATCTCGCTTGTCCCCAAGTGAAAACTGAGCTCGGTAAACATGACCACAGGTTTATGGAGTGAAAGTGTCAATAATAAAGAATACGAACATGAAGCATCACTTAATTAACAAGCACTCATGTATTTTACACAGGAATTAATCTCATGAAACTTAACTTGAAACAAAAGCAGATGAACATACATATCAAAGTGAATCAAGGAAAACTTCTTGAGTTGTGGCAACTACGTTCTTGGTCGGAGAACGATCAGCATCTCATACTTACAATATCAAATAATCTTTATATAATAGTTGTTGTTTAGTAGATGACGCATGTTTTAATGAACTAAAATATTTACCATGCATTGTGAACCTCTAGAGTTGTGTACCTGCAATTAGAATTAGACATGCTGACAAGAGGAAAGATACAACTTACAATGAAACATAATTAAGCATATTGCTGCTATATAATTGATTGTATCTCACAACACTAAATGCTTACTTGTGGAGAATAAGGAAGATAGGTATACTGACTCAACATAAAAGTAAAAGACATGCCCTTCGCAGAGGGAAGCAGGGATTAAGTCATGTGCTAGAGCTTTTTAGGTTTTTTAAACAACAATGAAAAATCGTTTTTAAGAGGTGGTTATCTACGTCAACGAATGGTAGTAGAGTTCTTAATATCTTCCATACCAAATAAGTTTTAAGAGCGGTTCCGAGATATCATACTTTATATATATATATTTTTTTTTGACACTCCTCCCACCTTTGCTTACACAAGCCATGGCTAACCGAATCCTCGGGTGCCTTCCATCAATCACATATCCATGGAGGAGTGTCTATTTTTTTTATTTCTGATATTGGACTAACCAGCAATGTGCAAATTTTTGACGAGCAGATGAAGCATGCAAGTCATATAAACATTATTTGGTATGAAAGATAATAAGCTAAACTACTACTTCCTCATGAGCTGAAAACAATGACACAAATATCGAGTATTTTGAATATTTTAAAGGTAGCACATGACTAATTTATTTGGAGTAGCAATGAAATACCACATATAGGAAGTTATGGTGGACACTTGGGAAGGTTTTGGCTCAAGGTTTTGGATGCACGAGAAGCATTCCCTCTCAATGCAAGGCTTTAGGCTAGCAAGCCTTTATAGCAAACACAAGAGTTGAGAGATACAAACGAATATATAGAGCAACTAGATAAATCATGCATTGTACATTGTTCCCCTAGTCAGTCATCAAATTCTAAATTGCAAGGATACAACGCTAGAGGGCTAACAAGCATGACAAAGTACACAATACACTATTTTGCAAACTATCTTTCTTCTCTACTCTAAATGTCAAGGTGTTGCCATTATGACCAGTGCTAAGTTTGCCACAACTCAAAAGGATTTACTTGCTACACTCCATGTAAGCCAACACTTCTCTCAAGATCGGCACATAAAAGAGATTGCAATGCTAAAATAAAAGGTGCGGAAAAATAGGTAAACACTTCTTATTAATATTCCATCATAAACAAACTCACACCAATGGATACAAAGATAACTCACTAAAGGGACGATACTTCCACATTGCAAACTATTTCATATGATAACTTCTCTACTCATGATATGACACTCTACTAAAAATATAAAAGGTAAAAGATAATGATGATGATACCAGGGCACTCCCCCAAGCTTGGACAAGCCAAGGGAGTGCCATTGCTCATGACGAATTACTCCTCAGGTGGTGTACAGATCTCTTCTTCTTTATCATCACTCTTCCATGGCAAAGGTTTCCCATCGATGAGGAACATCTCGGTCTCCAACATCCTGAAACTTGCAGCAGAACTAATACGTTTAAATCTAACCTCATACTCACAGTTCTGATTGTGTAAGTCATAGATCTGGGCTTGCAGTTGTGTTGTCTCTTTGCATAAGAATAGGATGTCCTCCTTCAGCTCTTTGGTATCTTTCTTGTGCTCAGCGATAAGTTCGGAGATGATGCGGTGATTCGCATCAACCCCTCGTAACACCATCTCCTTGCACTCGAAAACCTCCTGTTCAACTTCTTCAAGCCTAGCCTTCATGTCCACCTCCTTCTTTGGCCCTTGCAGATCTTGCACCTGAGGAACTCCCTCCTTTAGTTGTATGATCTTCGGATGCATCTTCACTTCATTGAGATAGGGATTGACTACGTTCTTGAGGAATCCATCCTTGGAAGACTCCGACAAAGACATGGCGGTTAGGGTTTGGATGTAAAGACCTGAACAGAACAACTCGAAACGAAAACGTCGAAAACGCGAGATACGGACCTCGAGAGATCCGGGTAAATATATAGCAAAAAAATTCTAAATAAAAGGAAGGCGACAGGACAAGGCGGAGTCGGAGACGAGCTCCGAGGGCGCCAGGTGGGCCCCAGGCGCGGCCCAAGGCTGGACCGCGGCCAGGTGCCACCTGGGCACCCTGGTGTCCGACTCCGTCTCTTCTTTGACTCTGATTTTCTTATATTTCCTAAAAACGATGAATATAATTTTCCTAGAATTTTCCGAGGAGATTTAATTACTAGAGTTGATACCTTCTCCGATTCTGGCTCTGGATTCTTCCGGTATTCATTCTTGATGAATTTTTCCAGAGTCACCACTTGTATTATATCAGCATCCTTTTCAAGAGGGTCTCCAGAAATATAATGCTTGAGTCTTTGACCATTGACCACATGTGGTTTATCTCCCGCCAATGAATTAATTTTGATAGCACTGGAGCGATAAACCTCTTCGATAATGAAAGGTCCTTCCCATTTGGATAGGAGTTTCCTGCAAAAAATCTGAGACGAGACCTATACAACAACACTTTATCTCCAACATTAAATTCTCTATTCAAAATTCTTTTATCATGCCACCTCTTAACCTTTTCTTTAAATAACTTAGCATTTTCATAAGCTTCACTTCTCCATTCATCCAGAGAACTCATTTCAAGCAATCTTTTCTCACAGGCAGGTTTAAAATCATCATTAAGTTCTTTAGTTGCCCAATAACCTTTATGTTCTAATTCAACAGGCAAGTGACAAGCTTTTCCATAAACCATATTATAAGGAGACATGCCCATAGGATTTTTATAAGCAGTTCCGTAAGCCCACAAAGCATCATTAAGTTTCTTAGACCAATTCTTTCTAGATTTATTAACGGTGTTTTGCAAGATCAACTTAATCTCCCTATTAGTTAATTCTACTTGGCCACTTGTTTTAGGATGATACGGTGAAGACATTCTATGATTAACATCATATTTAGCAAGAGTTTTTCTAAAAGCACCATGAATAAAATGAGAACCTCCATCAGTCATAAGGTATCTAGGCACACCAAACCTAGGAAAGATGATGTCTTTAAGCATTTTCAAAGAAGTTTTATGATCAACACTAGGAGTTGGTATAGCTTCTACCCATTTAGTGACATAATCAACGGCAACAAGTATATGAGTATTACCATGCGAACTAGGAAAATGACCCATAAAGTCAAATCCCCAACAATCAAAAGGTTCAATAACAAGAGAATAATTCATAGACATTTCATTACGTCTACTAATATTACCAACTCTTTGACATTCATTGCAAGCTAAAATAAATTTCCTCGCATCTTTAAAAAGAGTAGGCCAATAAAAACCTGATTGTAGCACCTTGTGTGCGGTCCTATCTCCAGCATTATGTCCGCCGTAAGGACTACTATGACATTTGTTCAATATTTATCTTTGTTCGTGCTCGGGAACACAATGTCTGATAATACCTTCAACTCCTTCTTTATATAAATGTGGGTCATCCAAAAAATAATTCCTCAAATCATAAAAGAGTTTCTTCCTTTGCTGATAAGTAAAATTGGGAGGCAAAAACTTGGAGGCAATAAAGTTAGCATAATCAGCATACCACGGGCTATCATGAGAGTTTACCTTTATAGCTGCCAATTGTTCATCTGGGAAACTATCATTAACAAGGATAGTATCATAAAGTACATTTTCCATTCTAGACAAATTATCAGCGACAGGATTATCAACATCCTTCCTATCAACAATATGCAAATCGAACTCTTGTAACAAGAGAACCCATATAATAAGCCTAGGCTTAGCATCTTTGTTTTCCTTAAGATATTTAATAACAGCATGATCGGTGTGAATAGTTACTTTAGAATCAACAATGTAAGGTCTAAACTTGTCACAAGCAAACACAACCGCTAAAAATTCTTTTTCGGTAGTAGCATAGTTCTTTTCAGCACTATCAAGAGTTTTGCTAGCATAATGAATAACATTCAACTTTTTATCAATGCGCTGTCCAAGAACAGCGCCTACGGCAAAATCACTAGCATCACACGTTATTTCAAAAGGCAGGTTCCAATCAGGAGGTTGGACAATAGGGGCAGTTGTTAAAGCTTTCTTAAGGATTTCAAAAGCTTCTTTACAATCATCATCAAAAACAAAAGGAACATCTTTTTGCAAAAGATTAGTAAGAGGCTTTGAAGTTTTAGAAAAATCTTTTATAAACCTACTATAAAAACCAGCATGACCAAGGAAACTGTGTATACCTTTAACATCCCTCAGACAGGGCATCTTTTCAATAGCTTCAACCTTTGCTCTATCAAATTCAATACCTCTTTCAGAAATTTTATGTCCAAGAACAATACCTTCATTAACCATGAAATGACATTTTTCCCAATTAAGTACAAGGTTTGTTTCTTCACATCTCTGCAAAACTTTATCAAGGTTGTGCAGGCAGTTATCAAAAGAAGTTCCATAGACGGAGAGATCGTCCATCAATACTTCCACAATTTTCTCACAAAAATCATGAAATATAGCAGACATACATCTTTGGAAAGTAGCAGCAGCATTACATAAACCAAAAGGCATACGTCTATAAGCATAAGTTCCATAAGGACAAGTAAAAGTAGTTTTCTCTTTATCTTGGTGTCTAACAGCAATCTGAGAAAAGCCAGAGTATCCATCGAGAAAACAAAAATGAGTGTTCTTAGATAACCTTTCTAACAGTTGATCAATAAATGGCAAAGGATAATGATCTTTCTTAGTAGCTTTGTTTAATTTTCAAAAATCAATGCACATTCTATAGCCAACTAAAGATCTTTGTGGAATAAGCTCATCATTATCATTTGTAACAACAATCATACCTCCCTTTTTAGGGACACACAATGCATAGGACTAACCCACCTACTATCAGCAATAGGATAAATTATACCTGCTTCAAGAAGTTTTAATACCTCATTTCTTACCACTTCCTTCATTTTCGGAATTAATCTCCGTTGATGATCAACAACCGGCTTTGCATCAGGTTCAAGATTAATTATATGTTGACAAACAACTGGAGAAATTCCCTTAAGATCGTCCAAGGTATAACCCATGGCGTCTCGATGTTTCCGAAGTACTTCCAATAATCTTTCTTCCTCCTGACCTGAAAGTTTAGCACTAATAATAACAGGATATATTTTCTTTTCATCTAAATACGCCTGCTTAAGAGTATCAGGAAGAGTTTTAAGTCCAAAAACAGGATCTCCTTTAGGAGGCGTAGGCATCCCTGAAGATTCAACAATTAAATTATGTTTAAGGATTGCAGGCTGATGGAGAAAGATATCCTCCAATTCATTTCTTTCCTCCATGAATACCTCACTCTCATGGTCCTCCATAAATTGTTGCAAAGGATCATTAGGAGCAACAGCAATAGTAGCAAGTTGCTCAATTTCATAATCTTTATTTGGTAGCTCTTTTTCATGGCGTTGTTTAGTGAACTTAGAGAAATTAAATTCATAGCTTTCACCGCCAAATTTAGTATAAACTTTTTCTTTCTTGCAATCTATAACAGCACTAAAGGTATTCAAGAAAGGTCTACCAAATATAATAGGATAAGATTTATCTGCAACCGAACCAAGCACAAGAAAATCAGCAGGATACTTAACCTTACCACATAAGACTTCCACATCCCTGACTATCCCAACAGGAGAAATAGTATCTCTATTAGCCAGCTGAATAACCACATCAATATCCTCAATTTCGCAATTCTCGATCTCGTGCATTATTTCTTGATAAAGAGAGAAAGGAATAGCACTAGAGCTAGCACCAATATCACATAAACCATAATAGACATGATCACCAATTTTCACAAAAATAACAGGAATACCAACCTTTTTAACCTTTCCTTCTGGTGGTCTAACAATATTAGAAGCATCTTCACAAAAGATTATATGACCTCCTTCAACATTTTCTACTACCAAATCCTTAACTAGAGCTACAGAAGAATCAACTTTTAATTGTTCATCAGGTTCTTTAGGTCTTCTCTCACTTTTATTAAGGACACTAGTTACTATAGAATGCTCCTTTACTCTAACAGGGAATGGCAATTTTTCAACATAGGGAGCAGTTAAAATAGGATCAAAAGTATGCACTTGAATCGCATCATCAGGTATATGAGTGATTTCGATTTCTTTAAAAGGTTCATGATACTTTTTCCACTTTTGCTTAGGAATATTCAATATTGCGTTGAATTCTCTCAAGAAGGTCCCATTTATCTTCTACCTTCTTGTTAGTGAAAGATCCACCGGACGAAGCATCAAGTAAGTCTTTATCCCGACGAGAGAGTCTTGCATAAAAATTGGTAATAATAATTTCTCTGGGAATATCATGAATATGACATTTGAGCATCAAATATTTCAATCTCCCCCAAGCTTGGGCAATACTTTCTCCATTGTGAGGCCAGAATTTAAAAATATAATTCCTATCTTGGTGTATTTCATGAAGAGGATAAAATTTAGAATAAAAGATAGGCATAATTTTGTGCCAGTCCAATAGATGAGAATCATCCAATAGCCTGTAGGCTGTACCACTCCAAAGCTTTATCCTTCAGCGTTAACGAAAACAATTTCCTCATGATCACCTCTATTGAAACCCCTGCAATCTTAAACTAGCCACATAATTCTCTCATAAACAGTAAGTGATGACCAGGATGAACAGTTCCATCTCCTGCATAACGGTTACTCATAATACGATCAACAATTCCCATAGGTATTTTAAATGGAATACTTTCAGTAGGTGGAGGACCCCGTGTCGCCACAAGTGCAGTGGTGATGGTGTCTCCAAACATCATTTCAAAAGCAGACGGCTCCATAATTAAATAAAGCAACAGACAAAAATAAAAACAGCACTGGCAATAAAAGTTTCCCTTACCAATTCCACTTACCAATAGCGCTACACTCCCCGGCAACGGCGCCAGAAAATAGTCTTGATGACCCAAAAGTATAGGTGGTGTATCGTAGTACTTTCGATAAATAAGAGTGTCGAACCCAACGAGAAGCATAAGGTGTTGGCAAGTAGTTTCACGCAAGGTTTCACTGCAAATACTAACAGACAAGTTTCTATGATTTTTATAATAGCAAATAAATAAAGTGCGAGTAAATAAAAGAGAGCAATAATAATTGCAGCAATTAGCCCAATCCTTTTTAGCACAAAGGACAAGCTGGTGGTGTTACTTATGATGGCTAAAACGTTCCTGAGGACACACGGGAATTTCGTCTAGTCACTTTCGCTTCATACCGCTGATTAGTCTTCAATGTTTTGATAAGTGTTGTGTGGGTGAACCTATGCTAATACACCGCCCTTACTTGGACCAGTACACACTTGTGATTAAACTTTCTTACAAGCATCTGCAAATGCAAGAAAGTATTTAAGAATTAACTAACCACAACTTTAAACTCTGAGATCCTACGCTCCCCTATGCAATAGCTTACCGATGGGGGTTTAGGTTTTTGTCGCTTCGGCAACCCCACAATAAGTAAACTAAATACACAATGCATTCTTCTAGGCCCATAAAGGTGAAGTATCATGTAGTCGACGTTCACACGACACCACTAGAAGAATAACACCACAAATTAAATATCAAACCATTAAATACTACTCAACATAATTCCACTACTAGTGTCTAGACTTCTCCCATGTCCTCAAGAACTAAACGAACTACTCACGAGACATCATTTGGAACATGATCAGAGGTGATAAAGTGATGAACAATATTCTGGACATAAAAGTAATTCACCGATAAAACTCAATAACATCAACTACGACAAGTAATCAACACCGGAAAAGTAATCCCAATAAACTACACAAGGAGGAACCTTAGATGTCTCAGCGGAAGGAAGTGGAGCGGCGGTGATGATGGTGCTGGCGGTGGAGATGGAGTGGATGATGTTCCCGATGAAGCCCGTGGCGATGACGATGGCGATGACGACGATTTCCCCCCTCCGGGAAGGAATTTTCCCGGCAGATTTCTCCCTGTCGGAGAGCTTTTCTCTCTCTGTGGTTTCCGCCCCCGAGGCGGCGGCGGAATATTTCTTCGAAGCGTCCTCCTGGATTTTTAGGTCATAGGGAAGATATACGCGAGAGGGGGAGCCGGAGGCGACCCAGGGCCGCCAGGGGGGCCCCAGGCGTGGTCCAAGGTTGGACCGCGGCCAGGTGGCGTCTGGCGCCCTGGTGGCTCCCCTCTGGTCCATCTTCTGTCTTCGTCCATCTTCTCGCAAAATAATAACCCCTGAATTTTCTCGGAATTTTTGGAGTTGTAGAAGTATAGTATCTTGACGGTGCTTTTTACAGCTGATTCTAGGCTCCGGCAGTTTATTCCTCAATAATCGTCAAACATGCAAAATAAAATAGAATAACATAAGTATTGCACTCTAATATGAAATATATCAATGAATAACAGTAAATTATGATACAAAATAGTGATGCAAAATGGACGAATCAACTCCCCCAAGCTTAGACCTCGCTTGTCCCCAAGCGAAAACTGAGCTCGGTAAACATGACCACAGGTTTATGGAGTGAAAATGTCGATAATAAAGAATACGAACATGGAGCATCACTTAATTAACAAGCACTCATGTATTTTACACAGCAATTAATCTCATGAAACTTAACTTGAAACAAAAGCAGATGAACATACATATCAAAGTGAATCAAGGAAAACTTCTTGAGTTGTGGCAACTACGTTCTTGGTCGGAGAACGATCAGCATCTCATACTTTTTACAATATCAAAAGAATCTTTATATAATAGTTGTTGTTTAGTAGATGACACATGTTTTAATGAACAAAAATATTTACCATGCATTGTGAACCTCTAGAGTTGTGTACCTGCAATTAGAATTAGACATGCTAACAAGAGGAAAGATACAACTTACAATGAAACATTGATGACTCCCAAGTGCAGGAGATCAATTGTAGTACCTTTCGAATAGAAAAGGTTGTCGAACCCACGAGGAGCTGAAGGTATTGGTTATTAGAAATGATAAATAGACAATAAAAGATGCAAGTGTTTTTGGTATTTTCGATTGTATAATTGCAAGACAGTGACAATGCAGCAGGTAAATGGTAACAAGTAAAAGCTCTCAAAGAGAGAGAAAGCCCAATCCTCTATGTGTAAGAGGACAAGCTCAAGTGATGTGTAACTTATATGTGGAAAACGTTCCCGAGGGCGGCATGGATATTGCTAGGCATATAGATTTATTAAACAACACGTTGAATATCTTGTCTAGTTTTAATCTTCTTCGGACGGAGCTATTATTAGGTACAGCTAAATAAATAGACTAAACCCCTTATGATGGATCATGTGGCCAATTAAATGACAGCACAAGAATTATTAAGATATAAAATCCCACCATAGCATTACGCTCTAGGTCCCCGATACTAATACCCCGTAAAGTAACTTAATGATTCGGTCTCAGGCTTTCGTGTCCTCCCAAGTCTCCCTCACGCCATTACACTACGGTGTTCTCCTATGAGCCCATATAGGTGAAGTGTTGTGCAGTCGACGTTCGCACAACACCATCATAGAATCACACAAAAAGATAAACACTAGACAAAATACCAACACATGTCATATATAAATCATTGCCAATTCATCCTATGCCCTCAGGAACATACGGGAACTACTCACAACGTGCAAACATGGTGATATCAGTGGCATAAGTGGTACAACACAAACCACCAAATAATGACAAGTACTCAATCACAAACATGAATAGTAGCACAAGACAAGTATCTAGGGTATAGCAACTCTCAAACTACGAGGGGGACGGAGTGGATCACGGAGATGATGATGGAGATGGTGCTGGTCTTGGTGATGGTGATGATGTAGAGGCCTCCTCCCACGCCAAGGAGGAGAGGTGATGATGATGACGATGATTTCCCCCTTCTCCGGAGCTCCGGAGCAGCAGGATCTGATCCCCCTCGGAGGGAATCAGGAGTTTCGCCGCCGCCGCGACCTCGGATGGACTTAAAAATTAGGGCGTTACTTTTCGGGCGAGACGAGACCTCGTTAAAAAGCCCCAGGCGAGGAAGTGCCCGAGGCTCCATTTGGTGGGTCCCACGCGGTCAGGGAATCTGGCCGCGTGGGCCCACCCATTTTGGGCCTCGTGGCCTTCCTTGCTTGCTTCTTCTTCCCTCTGGTGTTCTCCCGAAAAAAACCAGCTGTGCAATTTTCCTTTTATTAATTGGGCCTTCGTAGCTCCTGAAACAATAAAAACAGAAAAAGGAGGTTTTCTGCCTCCCAGAAATTAAATACTAAAAATAGGGACTTTGTAGAAAGTCCCCTAAATCATCTAAAACATGTAAAAACAATGATATAATAATGCAAATAACATCCTAATATGGTGGTATAAGTGGTATAGATGATGATATAAAATGCACGTATCAACTCCCCCAAGCTTAAACCCTTACTTGTCCTCAAGTAAGTAAGGACATAGATCATTACATGCATCAATGGACTTATGGTTGATAAATAAATACGAGCATTGTATCATCATCATATTCAATTGCAATGTAAGATTAATGAATTAAAACTCATACACATAAGGGCAGCATAAGTAGAAGCTCTAGCAATCACCCCTTACACTTTGAAAGCAAATAACCATTGTATGTTGGACAATTGAATCACACTATTTTTAACATGCTTTTGCTCTTATGGCTAGCATCATAATGTTTAATACTTTACTGAAGTTTAAAGACAAGATAAACTCTCATTGGATAACAAGTTAAAGAAGACAAATGAAAAGACAGATATAAAATTATTTGCACCCTTGCTTCACTAGTAACTAGTGCAAACTTTAGTCATGGATGTTTCAATCAAGTTCTTATGCTCAAACAACCTTTATCTCACACTTTCCATGGCTAACCGAATCCTCGGGTGCCTTCCTTTCATACACTTTACAAGAGCATAAGTATTGACACATCCATGATCATTAATTTGCTCAAAAGATACTAGATTCTAACAAGAGTGTTTCATATCCTTTTCATTAACTATTCCCAACTTTTTATGCTACAAGACTATATCTCAACCTTAAACTTATTAATTTCAAGTCATAATGACTCACTCTTTTCTTATTTATATTGAGCTAGATTCTACAATTGTCCAACATACTCAAGTTAATTAAATTCAAGGCAAGATGTGACTGAAACCTCTAAAATAAACCACGCTCATTTGCATGAGTGTTACCCATAAATCTCCAAACAAGAGAATCATGGATGACACCATACTTTAATATTCATTGATAAACCATAAGATAGGGATACATGATAATGCTCCATGAGCTCACACAAGCCTAAAAGAGATTGATAACTAAATGATAAAAGCAAAACACACCATGACTAGATAGATATGATAAACTAGTAAAGATAAAGACTAGGTGGAACTCCCCCAAGCTTGACGTCTTGCTAGAACCACTTCTGCTCTTTCTTCTTGTCTTCATAATAATTATCTTCAAGTTTTCCAACAATGCTCATCATAAGGTTGTAGGCTTTTCAAACTCCCTTGCAGCTTCTCCCAGTTTTTCCATGAGATTCTTCTCCACCGTCTCCTTGCAGGCTTCCACTCCGGGCTTGGTACTTTAACATTAGGGATCTTACGATCCCATTCACCAGGATAGTTCTCTTGGGTGGCACGCTTGAATTCCCTGTCAATAAGAGTAGAAACCACGTTTTTGCTAGCAAGTGCGTGCCTAGGAGCCTTCCCTCCTGTGCTCATGCGAGCCGTCTGCCTCTTGTTTCCAAGAGACACGTTCACCCTCACACCAGCAACGGAGATAGGAGAAGGTGGTGCTGTTGCAATAGGTGCGATGTCGACGAAGGGCTTGTATTCTTTCTCTTCCGCTTCCTCCTTCTCCATCTCCTCCTCGTCGGGCTTGTAGTCTTCATCATCGAGTAGTCCTTCCTCTTCCTATTCCTCTCCATATGGACGTGGGGCTGTTGCCCTCGAGTTCATCATCATCATTGTCCATGGAGGAGCATTGGAAGGAGTCTCCCGAAGACATAGCTAAAAACCTGACAGGCAGAAACAGCAAAAGCAAAGATCGCTCGAGAACGCTCGGTGCGAGATTAGATCAACGAAAAGGGGTATATATTGACGGTTTTTAGGTCAAGACGAAGCGTCGGAGTCGAAAACGAGACGGAACGGGACTCCGAGGGGCAAAAGGAGTGGGCCCACGCGGCCAGAATCTGGCCGCGTGGGACCCCCTCTTTTCCTTCTCGGCTCCGTCCGTCCAGTTTTCTTGTCCCACACGTTAATTTCCATAAAAAATGATGTCCGTAAAATATTACGCAATTCCGAGAAACTTTCCAGAGTAAAAGTTACCTTTTATTGATTTTGGATTTCTGAAACTGCAAACTTCTTTGCAATTACCTCCTCCGGTGTCTGTAAAATGAATTCCTCCACCTTTCCAATGAAGCTTTTTCCTGCAATATAATGTTTAAGGCGTTGTCCATTAACCACATGAGGTTTACCTTTCATATCACCATGAAGACGGATAGCTCCTGAACGGTATACTTCCTGTATCACTAATGGTCCCTGCCACTTTGAAGCTAACTTACCTGCAGAAAACTTGAAACGAGAGTTGTATAATAGCACTTGATCACCTACTTTGAATTCTTTCTTTTTAATTTTCTTGTCATGCCAAATCTTAACTTTTTCTTTAAACATCCTGGCACTTTCATAAGCTTCATTTCTCCATTCATCTAGTAGGTTTAAATCAAGAATTCTCTTCTCTCCAGCAGTTTTAAAATCAAAGTTCAATTGTTTAATAGCCCATCTAGCTTTATGTTCTAATTCAACAGGTAAATGACAAGCTTTTCCATAAACCATTTTATAAGGAGACATTCCCATAGGATTTTTAAAAGCAGTTCTATAAGCCCATAATGCATCGTTAATTTTAAGTGGCCAATCAGACCTAGACTTATTCACTGTCTTTTCCAAAATGAGTTTAATTTCCCTATTACTTAATTCAACTTGTCCACTAGTTTGGGGATGATAAGGTGATGCAATTCTATGGTTAACATCATATTTTGCCAAAGTTTTCCTAAGAATACCATGTAAGAAATGAGAACCACCATCAGTAATTAAAAACCTAGGAACACCAAACCTGGGGAAAATGATGTCCTGAAGCATCTTCATTGCTGTGGCATGATCTGCACTTTTGGTTGGAATTGCTTCCACCCACTTTGTAACATAATCCACTGCAACCAAAATATGAGTATGCTTTGTCTTTGATTCGGGAAAGGTCCCATAAAGTCAAAACCCCACACATCAAATGGTTCAAGTGGTAAGGAATAGTTCATAGGCATTTCATTTCTCCTACCAATATTTCCTACTCTTTGACATTTATCACAAGATTTAACATATTCAGCACAATCCTTAAATAAAGTAGGCCAATAAAAACCAGACTGTAATACCTTTGCACCTGTACGATCTCCTGCATGATGTCCTCCATAGGGACTGTCATGACAATCTCTTATAATAGCCTGTTGTTCATACTCAGGTACACAACGTCTAATAATACCATCCACACTTTCTTATAAAGAAAGGATCATCCCAAAATAATGTCTAAGATCATAAAAGAATTTCTTTCTTTGTTGAGTAGTGAAGTGTGGAGGTAAAACTTTACCAACAATAAAATTTGCATAATTGGCAAACCATGGAGATGCAACTTTAGCACTAGAAACATTAACAATTGCAAGTTGTTCATTAACAAAGCTATCATTAATAGGAATAGGATCATCAGGTATATTTTCCATTCTAGAAAGATGATCAGCTACTTGATTATCTTCCCCTTTCCTATCAACAATGTGTAAATCAAATTCTTGCAATAGAAGTACCCATCTTATTAATCTAGGCTTAGCATCTTTCTTATGCATTAAGTATTTAATGGCAGAATGATCAGTATGCAATGTGACTTTCGAATCAGTAATATAAGGTCTAAACTTGTCACAAGCAAATAGCACTGCTAAAAATTCTTTTTCAGTTGTGGCATAATTCCTTTGAGCAGCATCAAGTGTTCTACTAGCATAATAAATGACATTCAGTTTCTTATCAACACGTTGGCCCAAAACAGCCCCAACTGCATAATCACTAGCATCACACATAATTTCAAAAGGCAATTCCAATCAGGAGGTTGAATAATAGGAGCACTTATTAAAGCATTCTTCAAAATATTAAAGGACTCAATGCAATCATCATTAAAAGAGAAAGGAACATCCTTTTGCAAAAGATTGGTTAGGGTTTTGATATTTTGGAGAAATCTTTAATAAACCTACGGTAAAAACCTGCATGCCCAAGAAAACTTCTTATACCTTTGAGATCCCTTGGGATGGAGCTTTTCAATAGCTTCTATCTTTGCTGGGTCAACTTCTATTCCTTTCCAGAAATCTTATGCCCAAGAACAATACCTTCAGTAACCATGAAGTGACACTTCTCCCAGTTTAAAACTAAGTGTTGGTCTTCACAACGCTGCAAAACTTTGTTAAGGTTGAACAAGCAATTATCGAAGGAAGTACCATACACAGAAAAATCATCCATAAAGACTTCCATTATCTTTTCAATATAATCAGCAAATATAGCATTCATGCATCTTTGAAAAGTAGCAGGAGCATTGCACAAACCGAATGGCATTCTCCTATAAGCAAATGTACCAAATGGACATGTAAAAGTGGTTTTCTCTTGATCATCTTTATGAACAGGAATTTGGAGAAACCTGAATAACCATCTAAATAGCAAAAGTGAGAGTGTTTAGATAACCTTTCTAACATTTGATCAATAAATGGCAATGGGTAATGATCTTTACGAGTTGCTTTATTTAACTTCCTGAAATCAATACACATCTATAACCAACAACAGTACGTTGAGCCACAAGTTCATCCTCATCATTTGGAACAACAGTCATTCCACCCTTTTTAGGAACACAATGAACAGGACTAACCCACTTACTATCAGCTATGGGATAAATGATACCAGCTTCAATAAGTCTTATTACCTCTTTCCTTACCACTTCCTTCATTTTTGGATGGAGACGGCGTTGATAATCAACAACAGGTTTTGCATCCTCTTCCAAATTAATTTTATGCATACATAGAGCTGGGCTTATACCTTTAAGATCATCAAGAGAGTATCCAATGGCTGGTCGGTGAGCTTTAAGCACATCAAGTAATTTCTCTTCTTCTTCAGCTGAAAGGTTAGCACTAATAATGACAGGATATATGCTCTTCTCATCCAAATATGCATATTTAGATTTTAGGCAAAGGTTTTAATTCAAACTAGGATCCCCTTTAGGTGGTGGTAGCACTCCTAAATTATCAGGTGGGATATGCAATTGTAATTGTGGTGGTTGTGAAATATTTGTTCTAAAGCATCTTTTTCTTCTCATTAAATGGTTCATCTTGATTAAGCATGTATCTTTCCACCATCTGTTGAAGCTACAGCTACATGAGCAAGAGTTTCAATTACATCTTCAGAAAATGGCTCTTTCTTTGAATGCTTATCAGAAATTTAGAAAAGTTGAATGCAAGTTTTTCTCCAGCACATTAATAAACACTTTCTCTTTAGCAAATCAATTTCAGCACCAACAGTATGTAAGAAAGGTCTACCAAAATGATAGGACAAAATGAATCTTGAGGCAACCAAGCACAATAAAATCAGCAGGATATTTATTTTACCTACCAATACTTCAACATCTCTAACAATTCCAAGTGGATAATATAATCTTTATTAGCAAGTTGAATTGTCATACCTGTCTCTTCCATAATGATAGGATCAATATCAGGCTTGATTTCAAGATACAGAGAATATGGAATGACACTAATGCTTGCTCCAATATCACATAAGCCATGATAACTAGAAGTCCCAATAGTGCATGATATAACAGGCTTACCAACCTTGGCCGAATTGCCTTTAACAACTTTAGTAGCATCTTCACATAGATAAACATCAACAGGATCTTCTTCATTTAATTGTTTGATAATAGAGATTTGACTGTTGACTTCCATCTGTTCATAAGGCTGAGATCTTCTTCTTTTACTCTTGTTAGAAACAGCAATAAGTAAATTTTCCTTGACTTGGTTTGGATATGGTGGTGCCTCAACATACTCCTCAATTGTCAAGGATGACACTGGTTCTACCTGTTTAATAACTTTGGGTACAACAATAGATTGTTTAACAGGTTCAACATAAGCTTCAAACCCAGTTTTAGGAATACCAATATGATTAGCAAAAGATTTAGCTACCTCAATTATAACATAAGGATCAAGATTAAAAGTATCACTCAGATTTTTAAACAAGGTAGAAGTAGAGAAATTCTCTACACATGAATACTCATAGTCCAGATAGGGCTCATTACCTTTATCAAGATCCCAATGACCAGTATTCTCAGAAATAGTCTCCAATAAATTCCATGCTTCTTCTTCAGTATTATTTGTAAAGCTTCCACTAGATGAATTATCCAGAAATTCCTTTTGTTGCCTTGGTAGCCTCACATAAAAGTTTATCAGAATAATTTTCCTTGTAAGATCATGACAAGGATTCTTGCGGAGGAGTTCCTTTAACCTCCCCCAAGCTTGAGTAATACTTTCTCCCAGATGTGGCCAGAAATTAAATATATAGCAGCGGTTCTCATAAGCTTCTCTAGGAGTAAAATACTTAAGAAAGAAAACCTTCCTCAAAATACTCCAGTCCATAGTGACTTCTTCATCTAAAGACCTGAACCAAATACGAGCATTACCAGATAAAGACAGATATAACAGCTTCCTTTTTACCTGATCTTCAGAAATACCAGGAAGTCTAAATAAACCACATATAGCCTCAATTGTTTCCATGTGTTCACGTGCAGATTTAGTTCCATCCCTGTAAATGGATTTTTCATAACTCTTTTAACATGACCAACGGGAATTTTATATCCCACTTTAGGTATCTCAGGCACAGTAGTTTCAACAGTTTTAGGAGCATAAGCACTTTCATATAGAGCAAGATGCAGCGAGGCACGATTCATAAATGCCATAGTAGCAATGAGATAAAACAGTAAATAAAATTCACCTTTCAAGTTTCCTTACCAAACTTCTTACCAATAGCGCTACGCTCCCCGGCAACGGCGCCAGAAAAGTATCTTGATGACTCCCAAGTGCAGGAGATCAATTGTAGTACCTTTCGAATAGAAAAGGTTGTCGAACCCACGAGGAGCTGAAGGTATTGGTTATTAGAAATGATAAATAGACAATAAAAGATGCAAGTGTTTTTGGTATTTTCGATTGTATAATTGCAAGACAGTGACAATGCAGCAGGTAAATGGTAACAAGTAAAAGCTCTCAAAGAGAGAGAAAGCCCAATCCTCTATGTGTAAGAGGACAAGCTCAAGTGATGTGTAACTTATATGTGGAAAACGTTCCCGAGGGCGGCATGGATATTGCTAGGCATATAGATTTATTAAACAACACGTTGAATATCTTGTCTAGTTTTAATCTTCTTCGGACGGAGCTATTATTAGGTACAGCTAAATAAATAGACTAAACCCCTTATGATGGATCATGTGGCCAATTAAATGACAGCACAAGAATTATTAAGATATAAAATCCCACCATAGCATTACGCTCTAGGTCCCCGATACTAATACCCCGTAAAGTAACTTAATGATTCGGTCTCAGGCTTTCGTGTCCTCCCAAGTCTCCCTCACGCCATTACACTACGGTGTTCTCCTATGAGCCCATATAGGTGAAGTGTTGTGCAGTCGACGTTCGCACAACACCATCATAGAATCACACAAAAAGATAAACACTAGACAAAATACCAACACATGTCATATATAAATCATTGCCAATTCATCCTATGCCCTCAGGAACATACGGGAACTACTCACAACGTGCAAACATGGTGATATTCAGTGGCATAAGTGGTACAACACAATCTGAAAATATAACTTCACCACCAAATAATGACAAGTACTCAATCACAAACATGAATAGTAGCACAAGACAAGTATCTAGGGTATAGCAACTCTCAAACTACGAGGGGACGGAGTGGATCACGGAGATGATGATGGAGATGGTGCTGGTCTTGGTGATGGTGATGATGTAGAGGCCTCCTCCCACGCCAAGGAGGAGAGGTGATGATGATGACGATGATTTCCCCCTTCTCCGGAGCTCCGGAGCAGCAGGATCTGATCCCCCTCGGAGGGAATCAGGAGTTTCGCCGCCGCCGCGGCCTCGGATGGACTTGGAAAAATTAGGGCGTTACTTTTCGGGCGAGACGGAGACCTCGTTAAAAAGCCCCAGGCGAGGAAGTGCCCGAGGCTCCATTTGGTGGGTCCCACGCGGTCAGGGAATCTGGCCGCGTGGGCCCACCCATTTTGGGCCTCGTGGCCTTCCTTGCTTGCTTCTTCTTCCCTCTGGTTTCTCCCGAAGAAAAACCAGCTGTGCAATTTTCCTTTTATTAATTGGGCCTTCGTAGCTCCTGAAACAATAAAAACATGAAAAAGGAGGTTTTCTGCCTCCCAGAAATTAAATACTAAAAATAGGGACTTTGTAGGAAAGTCCCCTAAATCATCTAAAACATGTAAAAACAATGATATAATAATGCAAATAACATCCTAATATGGTGGTATAAGTGGTATAGATGATGATATAAAATGCACGTATCAAACATAATTAAGCAAATTGCTGCTATATAATTGATTGTATCTCACAACACTAAATGCTTACTTGTGGAGAATAAGGAAGATAGGTATACTGACTCAACATAAAAGTAAAAGACAGGCCCTTCGCAAGGGAAGCAGGGATTAAGTCATGTGCTAGATCTTTTTGGGT
Source organism: Poa pratensis (assembly GCA_947311845.1). NCBI lineage: Eukaryota > Viridiplantae > Streptophyta > Magnoliopsida > Poales > Poaceae > Poa > Poa pratensis. Next base: position 35,446,550 of record CAMZMU010000050.1, on the reverse strand, counting down.
TTTGTAAACAACAATGAAATATCGTTTTTAAGAGGTGGCTGTCTACGTCAACGAATGGTAGTAGAGTTCTTAATATCTTCCATACCAAATAAGTTTTAAGAGCGGTTCCGAGATATCATACTTTATATATATATATTTTGACACTCCTCCCACCTTTGCTTACACAATCCATGGCTAACCGAATCCTCGGTGCCTTCCATCAATCACATATCCATGGAGGAGTGTCTTTTTTTTTCTGATATTGGACTAACTGAATCCTCGGGTGCCTTCCATCAATCACAGATCCTTTCACTTTCTTCCTTTGATGTATGTCTTTCAGTCTTTCTGCTCCGGACACCAGGACAATGTGCATCATTGTTGGTTAAGTAATTAGTATAGTTTATATGGATGAAGGTACTATTGTCTATCATTGATAGACATCTGAGTTTGTGTTCATGTCAATTGCTTATGAGTTTGGGTTCATGCCAATGATGATTGTTCATGTACAATTAAACTTATTGATGCTAGAAGAGAGAAAAATGAATACTATATGTAGTTGGGTTGCACTCCACATTTTTCAGATTTTGCTCTAAGATATTGTTTTATCTTACTAGATTATGACTACCTAGCTTCTATGCTCTTTCCGAAATGGTGTCAACTCCAGCCTTAGATGATGGCTCCATGTTTGCTAACAGTAATGTTAAGTTTGCAGTCGATGGTTCCCAAAATGTGAGAAACGGAAGCAAGCTCATGTTTCAACAAGTTCATCGGCGAGCATAGGGCCGGTCCAAAGTAATTTTGGACCGGGAAGAGTTAAACCAATGTAATTATATCAAATTCTTATAATTCCATGGACTAATTTTTATTATATTCACAATATGAAGCTAGACCATTAACTAAATATAATTTTTTACAAATATTATCTTTATCCTTCTTGTACCATAATGTACATTAAAATACACTTACCTTGTGTTAAATATAAATAATTTTGTAACCAAAACTAGATTAGTTTTTTGTTGTATACACATAGGCTAAAAATTGAGAATAATTGTACGCCTCGTCAATTTTTTGTAGTCGAATTAAGACTTATTATCTTTAACATTTTGAGAGACATATCTATTGAGTGTAATCTAACAAATATCCTAATAGTGGTTTCGAGTGTTTCATTACATACATTTTTTATAGAAATTTTGGAGCATAAATTGAACGGTAGCTTGACTCTCTACATTTTTTTCTTGGTAAGTGTGTCTTACAAGTTACATTGTATTCAATCATAATACCACACGTGTATTTAATATACTTGATATTGAAATATAATCACTTAAACTAACCACAAATGATCATAAAACATTATGGATTCTACAACATTCACATTCATACGATTTGATAAGATAGGCTCATCGAAATGGGTTTGCTATTATCCAGTGTACACAACTACTCATGCAAGCTTCTCAAATAGAAAGTTATGCATAATACTCTCTCTGTCCGAAAATATAAGGGTCTAGGCAGTGCGGCTCATTCGTGATCTGATGTGGTTGTTTTGTGTAGCATAGGTACAAGGGTCTAGGCAGTGCGGCTCGCGTCGGAGCGAGGGAAGTCGGACTGGTAGCTCCGATATGGATGTGTGTGTTTAGTGCAACGATGGTGTGGTATCGTATGGGCGATGATGCTACGTTGTTTGTGCGGTTTCTTGACACAATTTTCCTCATAAGGTGGGTCGTTTCGTATGATTTTGATCTCGGTTTTCTTTATAAATTGAGTCAACATGGTCATGTTGACTTTCTTCTTCTTTTAATGAACATGACACCACTTCAAAAGAATGATTCCCTGCCAATAAAAGAGATAGGGATGCATGCTTGTTCACAAAACAAGTTGTTTTGTGTGTGTGCAAGAACGAACCAAAATGCATGGCTTTGTTGACGTCCTCATGTCCTGTTTCTCGAGCTGAGCCAAGACAAAGGCCCTCGAGTGCCATGCCATGCGTGCGAACGAACAAGCGGTTGGTAGGTTGGCGACGGCGTCCCGCACCGGCGCACCGGCCGGACCTGCTATCCGCCGCCCTCTTTGGAGGACAGAGTGCATGGCGGCGCCGCCCGTAACACGTTCGCCGGCACATGGTCGAGTGGTCCCGCGCGGCGGGGGTGTGGCTCTGCCGATGCCGTGGCAATCCAGCCAGCAGATCCCCAGGGACGGCGACGCGCAACCCATTATTGATTTGAGAGCGATGAGGCCGTTGAGCGCTTGTGGGATCGTGATGTAGCGTAGAATAGGATCCACACAAACACATGCACGTTACGTGCTCCATTGTGTTCTAGACTCGTTATGATTGTAACCATACAAGCCGTCAGGAATGTTTCTAATCTTTCCTGCTTACAAAGAGTGGTTAAATCACTAGAATAGACCATGCAAACCAAGGTAGCGTCCCCACTTAAAAGTCTCGAACTAGACGTATGCATCAACAGCTAAATTTAGGTGCAGGAGGCGTGTATAAGTTTTCTTTTTCTGAACGGAGAAGGGTCCGACGACCCCCGAAGCTTCCTTCATAGCGGTGGGAAACTTTTACAAAGAGGACCCCAAAGAAAAAGAAATGGCAACATAGTCCTAAAAATTAGCAAGAAATACCTCTTCGGAATTTCTGAAAAGTGATCTGGTCCTTTCCATCGGCGTGAAGCCACGGCCGCCAATCCCAGCACCGGGGACAAACCACTTTGTGCAAGGCAGACGATGAACACCTCGCTGAAGCTAGCCAAAGATCCTCCCAAAAGGAGGATGAGAATCCATCATAGCAGTAGATTCTAAGGGGCGGAGCGTCCCCCTCGGACAAGAAAGCGATGTCACACCTCGCCACCGTTTGGGAATATCCGCAATCGAAGCTTGATAGAACTCCCTTGGAGGTGAAGATCAGACCACCTCAGGCCGCTCGTCGCCACCCGCGACGACGAGATCGAGAGCAGGTGCTAGGATCCGAGGTTCCACACTAGCAACCCAAGAGATGAGGGTTGTTCAAGCGTATTGGCTAAGCCGACAAACCACCCCCTATCCTCAGGTCAAATTCCCACCAACAGAGCTCGTCCCCCCCCCCCCCCCCCCCCCCCCCCCCCCCCCCCACTCCCCTCCAACAACAATCGCGCTGGAGAAAAGCTTGAGACACCTACCATATTATCGGAGATCCCCAACCCCAACTCACTCACTCGAAACAACTCCTGGCACCGGAGCGCCCTAGATCCGTCCTGCGAGATCTGGCACTCTACTCCCAAACGTCACCAATGGACAACACTCTAACCTAGTATATCTCAGATAATATATGGACTTTTTTGGGAAAAAAGTGCAAAAATATTGTATTTTTATAAGTTAAAAAAAATCACGCACATAAATAAATGATGCAGTTATATAGTGTGAATTTTAAAACTTAAATACGGACATTTTGTGATATGTAAAAATCATATAATATGCAGGCCGTATACTAAGTTACAAAATTTGTCCTTTCAAAAAAAGTTACAAAATTTGTAACTTTTTTTTTGCGGGTACAGAATTTGTAACTTAACCTATGAAACTAAGTTTTGTATGGATCTTAAACCAAAACTAAATGGAGATGATGGTTATCGTACCACATGGCCTAAACAAAACAGTTTTCCTTGTCTCACTAGTCACTAGCTCGCCGGCACGCGTCTAAGTTTCGCCAGCAGCACGAGAGGGTTCTTCCTGTACACCGTCAGCCCGTTCTTCTCCTCGGCGTCCACCTCCTCGCCGAGCGGCGCGTGCCAGTCAAAGGAGAAGAGCAAGTTGGCAAGCACCAGCTCCACCACGGCCGTCGCGAAGTGGACGCCAGGGCAGCTCCTCCGCCCGATCCCGAACGGCACTAACGCGAAGCTGTCGTCGACCCACGGCCTGAAGTCCTTGCCGGCGTCGACCTCGCTGTGCCGCTCGGGCACGAACCGTGCCGCGTCGGGACCCCACGCACCAGGGTGCGCGCCAATGGCCTTCGCGTTCACGAGCACCCGCGTCCCGGCCGGTATCTCGCTGCCCTGCACCGTGCACGGCTCGGTGGTCTCCCGTGGCACCAGGAGCGGCGCCGGCGGGTGAAGCCTCATGGACTCCTTGATGACCAGCTTCAGGTAGCCGAGGCGCGGGAGGTCAGGTTCCCGGACCATGCCGTTGCCGTTGTTGACGACTGTGCGCACCTCGTGCTGCGCCTTGGCGAGGACGTCCGGGTGATTGACCAGCTCCGTCATCGTCCATTCCACCGTCGCCGCCGACGTGTCCGTCCCGGCAATGAACATGTCCGTCAGGATGCCTTTGATCTGGTCGCGACTTCCGAAGTTGCTCCCGTGCGCCGGGTCGCCGTGCAGCCGGAGGAGCACGTCAACCAGGTCCCCGTCATCGTCGTCGCCGGAAGTGTGCTTGTCGAGGTGGCTATCGATGACGCTCTCGTAGAACGCGTCGAGCTGACGGAAGTTCCGCTCCAGGCGTCCCCGCAGGCCACGGAGCCCGTCCAACCACCCGAGCCACGGCACGTAGTCAGCGACCCAGAAGGCACCAAGCAGGCTCTGAGTCTCCTTGAGGACTGCGTTCGTCTCCATGGCGCCTTCGCGGCGGCCGTCGCCGCCGAAGGTGACACGCCTCACGATTCTGTTGCTCGTACTGACAAGCAGTTCGCTCAGATTCACCGGCGCGCCGGCTCCGGACGCGTCCGCCACGGCGGTGACGAGAGCGGCGGCCTCGCCCTCCCTGGCGTGGCGGAACCCGCGCACCCGCGGGGCGCCGAGGAGCTCCGACAGACACGCGCGGCGCGCGGCGCGCCAGAACGCGCCGTCCGGGGGCGCGAAGGAGATGTTCTGAAAGCCGTAGGAGATCCGGGCCGCAGCGTAGAGCGCCGGCCTGCCGGACAAGGCGCGGTCGTTGTGCTGGAACACTGCGCGCGCCGCGTCCGGGGAGGAGACAACGAGTGTCGTCAGTGTCGGTACGGAGCCAAGGCGGAGCAGCATGAGCGGCGCCGCGTGCCTGGCTGCGAGCGCGGCGAGGGAGTCCTGCGGGAGCGCGCCGAGCTGGTAGAGGTTGCCGATGATCGGCAGGCCCGTCGGGCGCTGGAGCGAAGGCGAGGCTGAGACGGCGGAGCGTTGCTTGGCGGGGGCAGCGAGGAGCTGCTTGAGGAGGAGAAGGGTGGCGATGACGACGAGGAGCCATGCGAAGAGCTCGGGAGCTTTGAGCAACGCCATGGATGGACAACTGTTCTCGTGGACTCGTGAGCTCGCGGCTTGAGTACGTTTAAGTTTTGGCTTCCTCTGTTTGTCTAAGGCGGCTAACTATATACTCGAGACTAGTAGAGAAATACCTTTCTGATTTGATAACTTGATTTTCTTGCCCTTGCCGGCTGGATGACACTTGACAGGCATGCAGGTAGGCAGATTCTGTGTTAGATTTTGTGGCATGCAGGTAAGCATTACGTATGTAAAACTCGACTTATTGATGGAAAATCTTGACTTATTGTTTGGCGTGGTCCTATGGCTTAGGCTTAGGAGCAGAACAAGTCGGTAGCAACACAGACAATAAGATCATGTTCCCATTAGAAAAGATGCAACTGGAGACTGGTCATTGTAATGTATACTTTTGTTCCGTTCCAAAATGTAAGCAGTTTTAGTATTTGTTCAAGTCACACATTTCCGTTTGATTATGTTTACTGAAAAAGTGCTAACATTTGCAATGAAAAATTAGTATAATTTGATCCATCATCAGATATATTTTTCATGCTGTATACTAGGTTTCACTTCACGCATCATACTTCTCAAACGGAGGAAGCACATATATATGAATATAAACAAAATAAAATTCCCTTTCTTCATTAAGACCTAGCAGGCTTAGCATTTTAATTAGCTGAAAACAGAAGGAAAAGGAAACGGCTACTGTCAAGGCCTCCCCTATAGTTTTCAGTTCAAAGAAAAGGGAAAAAATAGAACGAGACACTCAAATTTGTGTTTTTATGCTAGTACAATTCATCAACACCATTGCTTGAAACCCAAAGTTGACCCAAAAGGCTGCTGTAACAGTAAAGAGAATGAAAGAAAAACCGTGCTGCTCCCTGTTTAATATTTAAAACGCAATACAGCTTCTGTACATGTTAAGTAAAATGCAATTCCCCGTTTGAAATTCATGCACAATAGTGTGCAGCCTGTGCTCTGTACACAATCACACAGTTCGCAGAACGAACTCTGGTAGGCTAGCATTTTCTTCTAACTGTAAATGGCATTGTCGTATTTACAGATTAGTTACAGACTACTTGCATACTCTGTTCCGTCAAATGGCTCAGATGTGCCTGGTGTATTTTCTTAGCTTCAAGGAAACCCTTAAGGCATACAGACTCGGAGAGTTGGTACTCACCAGTAATCATTGCAGGAGCAGAAACCATCTTTGAAATGATGAAACCTATTTCTGTCTCGAACAACAATCTCCCTGTCGTACACCTTCGAGATCAACTTCGTGGCAGAGTGGCAGTCCACGCACACTCTCAGATTCTTCGACAGCCGAATTGTTGCACCAGGACGGGACTTTATCAGGCCAAACGCAATGGCTAGCTTCTCACTGTGATGTGAGACGGATAATTGCTTCTCATATTCATCAGTATCTAGCCTTGCATCAGCTGTATTGGGGATGTACCCAGCCATCTTGATGTTTTCAATCATTTCATCAACTTTCTCATATATCTCCCTCAACTGGGGTGGTCACAGTCTTCAGCAAAGAACTCGAAGATTGTCCCATACAGCTCAATGAGACTGCACCCTGGAATTTTCTCAACCCCTCTCTCCTTCATTTCATTCCGAATCATAGCCGCATCCTTCCATTGTCCCACTGATGCATAGGTGTTCGATAGAAGTACGTAGTTACCACTGTGACAGGGGTCTAGTGGGATAATCTGCTTCAGCGCTTCTTCTCCGATTTCAACATTTTTGTGAACTGTGCAGGCAGAAAGTAGTGCCCTCCAGACAACTGTATTAGGCTCAATTGGCATATTCCTAATAAACTGATATGCATCCTCGATCAAACCAGCCCGTCCCAATAGATCAACCATACAGCCGTAGTGCTCAATCCTTGGAGAGATGCCATAATCCTGGGTCATGCTATCAAAATACCGGCGACCCTCCTCAACTAAGCAGCTGTGCTGCAAGCCAATAGAACGCCAATGAATGTGACCTCTGTTGGCTCAATATCAGCCTCACACATGGAGGAGAAGACCTCCAGCGCTTCTCTGCCTCTTCCATTGTTTGCCATGCCCTTTATTAAGGCTGTCCATGTCCAAGAGTTCCTCACAGACATCGACTCAAATGCCTTGACTGCATCTTCTATGCATCCACACTTAGCATAAAAGTCCACCAGTGCAGTGCCAAGAGTTACTGTAAGGGGCAACCCCTTCCTCCTTATGTAAGAATGCACCCACTTACCTGTCTCAAGTGCACCCAGGACAGCACAAGCAGAGAGCACACTGACCAGCGTTACATCATTCGGGTTCACGTTGGCAGCCTGCATCTCATTGAAAATAGTAAGTGCCTCTTGACACCTGTCTGCCTGAGTGTACCCAGAGATCATCGCGCTCCAAGCAACCACATCCCGGGAGTGCATCCTGTCGAACAACCTCTGTGCCTTGTCAAGTTCTCCACACTTGGCAAACATGTCAAGCAGCGCTGTCGCCAAGTTCCTGTTCCTCACCATCCCCTTCTCCTCTGCATACACTCCCACTCACCAAGCTTGGCATCACCTATTCTTCCGCATGCTGTGGCGACACTCACCAATGTGACTTCATCAAATGGCGCCTGAACCTCAAGCATACGCTTAAACATCTCCACTACCTCCTTCCAGTCCCCGTTCTTGAAGTAGCCTGCAATCATCGCATTCCATGTAACAACACCCTTCTCCTCCACTGCCTCGAACAGCACCTGTGCCGCGACGACATCCCCACAGCTCGCGTACATATGTATCAAGCTGTTTAGCACGAACCGATCGGCCATGAACCCACGCTTCACAGCGTACGCCTGGACACTGCACCCTAAATCCAGAGCATGCATCCTGGCGCAAGACTTTATTGTGTTGGCGATGGTGTGCTGGTCGGGGCAGCCGTCGGCCACGTCGAGCATTTCGACGAACAGGTGGAGGGCATCCGCCGGGTTGCCCGCGCGGTAGAAGGCGCGGATGAGGATGTTGTACGACCGCGGGGAGAGGGGCGGGTGTGGGCCGAGGCGGAACAGGCGGACCGCGTAGGAGAGGTGGGCCGGGGACGTGGCCGGCGACGGGAGCGCGGTGGCCTCGAGGAAGGAGTGGAAGGATTCGGGCGACGTGGCGAGCGCGCCGGACTTGAGCAGGGCCGCGTGCAGCTGGGGCACGTCGCGAAGCGCCGCGTTGCGCGGTGTACCACGCGGCGGGCAGAGCCGCCGTCGGGAGGACGGCGGTGGCCATTCGAGGTCGCTTAAGCTCACCAACTGCCACTTGACTTTCTTTGCTTATCCAAGCATCATGGTCCCACATGTCATGCAAACATCCCATCCGTTTAAAGTTTAAACTCCCGATCCCCTCTCTGGTCTCCACTCCCAGTAATTTTGCCATGGCTTCTTCCTCTCCCGCTCCGCTTCTCATCGGCCTCCTCGTCGTCCTCCTGGCGTCGGCGCGCGCCGCCTCGGTCTCGCTCCCGGCGCTGCCGCTCTCGACGGCGTCGCGGTGGGTGGTGGGCGCGGACGGGCGGCGCGTGAAGCTGGCCTGCGCGAACTGGGCGTCGCACCTGGAGCCCGTGGCGGCGGAGGGCCTGTCCCGGCGCGGCGTCGGGGACATCGCGGCGCGCGTCGCGGCGATGGGGTTCAACTGCGTCAGGCTCACCTGGCCGACCTACCTCGCCACCAACGCCACGCTCTCGTCGCTGCCGCTGCGGTGGGGAGCGCCTCGGCCTGCGGGAGTCCGCCGCCGGCGTACGGGTCAACAATCCCGACCTCCTCGACCTGCCCCTCATCGATGTATTCCGGGTAGGTGGTTGGTATCCTGAAAAGGTCAAGATTGCGTTCGTTTTATCGGTGCTTGTGTCCATTTGGCAGTGACAGTATTAGCCAAACCATATTAATTTGCCCATTGATTTAGCTTTGAAAGAGCAAGAAGGAATAATCAAATATGAGTAACTTTGAATGGATGCATACATATAGGAGCATCTTACCACCTCCATAAAATTGGAAAGTATTTGCTAGTTTTGGGAGTTGAAAGGTTCAAGAATCAAGATGATGCCAAATTTTGAAATATCCTGAAACTATGTGTTGCTGCTAAAGTGCTATATTATTAGTGAGCTCGATGACGCATACATTATTAGTGAACACTGTATGCAAAAAATATAATGAATTAAAACTCTTATCCGTGCTGAACTGTCAATGTTGTATTTTATGAATATAAATAATCACTCTGATGGATAAGTAAGAGAACTATATCGCGTCAAGAAAGTGTATGTTATGAACTTACGATACGTTAAAAAAAATCATAACATTTCGGTTAACTAAAATTAGTTGCTTCTGAAGTCCAAATTTTCAACTCGCAAAAAAAAGAAGTCCAAATTTTCATATTAGAGGAATTTTGACTGAAAATAATGAAATAATTCATCACAACAAAGGCTCATCAGACACTTTATTTATTTTATTAATTACAACCATCGACTGAAGCTGAAGGATAAATCTTAACAAAAAATCCTATCAATTTTGCTATCTCAGGAAATGCCACCGCTAGTTGTTTTTTCTCTTTATTCATCCCTGTTTAGTTTGGACAGAGGTATACCTGCTAGTCACCAAATTGATGGTCCAATGGGTGCCTTGCAAGTCACAGTGTTCTACCGAGAACAAATCTTGCTTTGTTGGATCATGTATGATGGGGATACATGTCAACTGGTAGATTAGGTGAGATGGTACCTTTTCCATATCTGATCCAGTCAGAGGTTAGCCTCTCCAAAAGGTACCTAGTTAGTTAAACTGGTGATATACGAAATAAATTGTCATGTACTTACCGAATCTGTATGTTTACCTTGTGAAATGGACCAAATACCAGACTAAACATGAAGTGGAACTGAATAATTATTTTGCAACCAAGGATAAATGAATTACGATAATCCTTCTGACATGGGCCAAATTTAATAGGAAGTGGTGTCAGCTTTGGCCAACAACAGTATCATGGTCATACTTGATAACCAAATAACCACTCCAGGATGGTGCTGCAGCAGATATGACGGTAACACCTTCTTTGGAGACAAATACTTCGACCCTGAAGAATGGTTGAAGGGACTCAGTGCAATGGCAACAATGTTTAGGAACACAAAAAATGTTGTGGGCATGAGCTTGCGGAATGAGCTCCGCGGCCCCTATCAAAATGTTAGCTTGTGGTACAGGTATGTTACTGGGCAAAATTTCTTTTTATTGCTCAGGAGTCATGATTTCCAAAAGGCTTTTCTATGTAATTGATGGTTGGAATTTTTATTCCCATCTTAGGTATATGCAACAGGGTGCTGAAGCTGTGCATGCAGCAAACCCTAATGTCCTCGTTATTTTTTCGGGCCTGGATTTTGACAACACTCTCTCCTTTTTGTCCTCAAAGCAAGTTGAGCTGTCATTTACTGGAAAGTTAGTGTTTGAGCAGAATTGGTATGGTTTCTCAGATGGTACCGACTGGGAAAACTGGAACCAAAATGATGCTTGTGGAGAGTCTGTCCACTCCATAAGAACTAAAGGACTGTTCCTACTTCAGCAAGGCTGGCCTTTGTTTCTCTCTGAGATTGGATTTGACATGTCAGGCACACATACTTCTGACAATCGTTATCTTACGTGCTTCTTAAGCGTAGCAGCTGAAATGGATTTGGACTGGGCTGTTTGGGCTCTGCAAGGGAGTTACTACATCAGAGAGGGTATTCTAGCTTACGATGAAACATATGGATTGCTATCATGGGATTTGGTGTACAGCAAGAAACCCCAGCTTCATTAAAAGGATCAATTCTCTGCAGTCACCATTTCAAGGTTTGCACTTTACCTATCTCAGTACTCTTACCAAGCAAAGTTGTATGACAAAGATCATACAGTGATATCTGTTTTACATTTTATAAATCCTTCTTTTGCTCAACCAACACATAATCCTTTTTTCCGCGAATACATAAGCCTTTATCTTTGGATTGGGTAATGTCGTCTTCAGCAGAATAACATTCTAGCTGTTAAATTGTTTCCCAAAATTTGATGGCGTCGATATCAGTCTGTGATCACTTACCACTATGCACGCATTGATTTAACCATTGAAAATATTTGTAAATGTAACTTCTTAGAAAGCACTAACAAAACTTATAGACGAGTTGATATGCAAGAAATCAATAAAAATAAACTCCATGCACTACACTTTTTGACTTCGTCAACCAAAATGTACTACTTTGATAGTAACAGTATGTACTGAATTTCTTTAAGTTACATATAATAACATAAATTTATTTATACTCCAGGTCCTGGTCTACCGAACAGTAAAAAACCATACAACGTTATATTTCATCTTCTAACTGGGCTCTGTGTGCTGGTGAAATCTGGCAATTCACTTAAACTGGGTCCATGTGACGAATCAAACGTTTGGAACTACACCTCAACATCTGAGCTAGTATTGAAGCACACTGGACAATGTCTTGAGGCCAAATCTGTGGGTGATATTGCAAATCTTGGGGCAGGTTGCAGCAAATCCTGTTCAAAGTGGCAGCTAATATCAAATTCAAGCATGCATGTTTCTACTGAACTGACTAAAAACGGGACCAGAGTCTGCTTGGATGCCGGACCTGACGGTGATATCACAACAAATCAGTGCAAGTGCCTAAGCAAAGATACATCTTGCAATCCTGAGAGCCAATGGTTCAAAGTTATATTGAGTAGTAGAGGCATACCGGGTGAGGCTGCCTCCATTCTGCAGCTGCCGTCGCTTGGACCCTTGCCTCAAACATCAAGTTTATCATTGTAGTGATGTGGAAACATCACGTTTGGATCTAGTCAAGTACAATTTGTAAACATTCGGATCACTGTAATATTACAATCTGGAAATTATACGCTGATGTTTGCAAGTTCACTTACTCCAGTGTCTATAGTGTATCGCCACTGAAAACTCACTTGTATGTTGCTCTTTACGTCCTTGAGTTCAAGATAAACCACAGATAATAAATGGAATCTCTTTATAGAATATACTCTTGTACTGCGTGTTCTCTGGCCACTGTTCTCTGGGTGAGTACCTCATCATCTTATCGTTGAAATATTGTGAAAGTAAGGCCACGCACAAAAATGTCTTGGACACGCAATTTGTCGTCCAGTTATTCCTGTAACAGGTAACTTTGTCCATCCGAATTTTGCTATACTTAAAGTAGCCTGTTTGCTTCTTCCTATAGGTTGCACTTTCCTTTTGGGTAGGGTTTTCATCAGAGTTTTGAATTTCTTCTTTTGGAGCAAATTTTAGGATGGGCGTCGCATTAATTTTGCATTCTCTGTTCACGCAATGCAAAGAGACACCGACAGACCGACCTTCCCTGTTCTCAGTACACGCAACGTTCTTTTCCTCTGTTTTTCTACACATTACCGCGTTGCCTCATTGTGCATTTCTTCAGCTGGAAGACGCAATCCTCATTCAGCTTTTAAGGTTAGGTCGGAATTTCTTTCTCGAGTAAACTGGTCGGAAAATTCTTAACTGGTATTCCAGTTACCAGTGGAATAACAACGTTCTTAGATTAAAAGCAAACCAAACTGTCACGGCCTCGAACTTAATTGGATCACTGACGCGAGCGTGAAGTTTTGGGCGAGCTCAATAGAAAAATGAAGTAAACATAACCAGGAGCAGTATAAAGCACGATTTGTGCTGTTAATTGCAAGCGTGGTACAGTACCCAAAAGGAAAGCATTTGGGTTACTGAGTAATGCATTTGGATTACTGAGTAATTCAATACGTGCAATGCACGTTTTGCAAACATGTATGTTACGCCAAATATGCATTTGTTCAGATATCCACTCAAGGACACCTGCACAAGACAATATGAGCTATTACCTCTTTTCACTAATATAACACCATTTGATGGGCTAACCTCTGTTCACTAATATAAGACGTTTTAGCCACCAAAAGGTTTTATATTTGTCCAATACAACATCGTATCATTTCGTAAATATGTCTTCACACATATCACCAAATATAGGCCAATATATCTACCGATATGGCCGATATTTGAACGATATGTCCACCGATATATATAGATTTGTAGATGACTTTGATTATTTCTGAAGAAAATGTTAGAAATAACATTAGGTGTTTGCATTTCAGCAAATTATCAAGATCATTCATAATGTTATGTACAGAAACATGACGAATGAAGTTTTAATGTTAGAGTAAATATTTATTAAGTTTTGAGTACATTATTTCTTAATTGAGTAGTTAATAAACTTGAATAAGATATTTGTTATGCTCAAGCATTGGCATTATTCATTTTCTTGTACTAACAAGACATGTTTTGAACAAGTAAAATAAAAAAAATCAAATATATTTCTCCGATATAGGTCTAATAGATCACCTGATATAGGTCTTAAATGTTAGCAATCTTCTACGTGAGATGCCGTTTATCGCAATGTATATTGTCTATAAATGAATTAACATATGTGCAAATTCAATGTAAGTGTGCTCATTATTGAAATTATTTTTGTGATGTTTATTACTGAAACGATGACAATCTAAGCATTTACCTACCCTAAATCAAGAGTTACAAACCTGCAATTAGCATGTTTATGAGATTTATTTTTGAATCAACAGTTAAACATACGTTATTAGAGGGAGATTACTAGGTAAGGTTACAACTAAAATTCTTAATCTTGTATATGGAGATCGAAGATCATAGAACACTACAAATGGCTAAGATTGTTTGAATCAAATGATAATTTGGCCTTTCATATTGATATTGAAAATTAATTGTGCAACAATAATTGAAATATAAAGCACATAAAGTTTTCTTGACGTTGACATTACAAATACAAATTTATTAGATTTTACTTGTTTTCATAATTTCAATTCAATAATGTTGATAAAACATTTTAATTTGCATATTAATTTTTAGCGTGCTATAACGATCATCGTAGAATTTCATGTAAAGTTAAAAGCATTATCCTAAATTTCTAGACAAGATGCATAACCAAAGACTAAATGCATTGTAAAATTTTACCAAAGAACATCACACCAAAAAGAACAAATTACATACTCATACATACAAAGTGAAATTAGGTTGTAATTAGAAAGGTAATAACTACAATGAAGGCTCTAAGTAGTGAGTGATTGGAGCACGTCACGGCTGTATTAGACTGATATTTATATGAAATTGGAATAGAGAAATTGAAAAAACTCTGAGCTGACGTGTCCCAACAAAGTATTGGATTTTTATATATGGTATGGATAGATGTAGATGTTCAACGTGAGAACTAAGGAACATCACTTGACACAACTATCAATATTTTTTAATATTGGAGGAAAACCTTTAGCTCTAAAAAGAGTCATAAGTTCTAGCAAATAGGTAACGAGATCAAATCATGAAAACCAAAAATTCCTAGGTGTTTAGTTCTAAAAAGAATCATAAGTTCTAGCAAATAGGTAACAAGATCAAATCATGAAAACCAAATCAATTCCTAGGTGTTAGTACAATTTTTTTGATAATGGTCATATTATTAAGGGTCTGATTGCTCAAGTTGACTAGATATTTTTACAAACTACATGCAGGAAACAAAAAGGAAAACCCATTGCAATTTAACTGCAAACTAGTCGACATGATTTTTTATACAACAGAGGCAAGAAACAAGAAAATCAAATTCATAACAACAAAGCATTAACCTATTGTAGATATCAAAATTCTATTGAGAAAATAAAAATCCATAAAGAAATGGAAAAGGTTTATGAAAACCTATTCAGCTACACAAAAAGTCGCTTGCACATTACAAAAACAGAAGTTGCACATTTTGAAAATATGCAACTAATATGTTGTTAAAGTGCAACTGGCCAAATAGCTTTTTAACCTACAAAAAAAAAACCAAAACATATCTACTATTATAAAAAATTGCACATCACAAAAAGACAGGTTTTCATCTTTAATACTACATTATTTTGCACATTAGAAAAACACAAATTATACATTTTACAATAGGGTATGTCTAAAGTACAACAAAAGGAACAGAAAAATATTCAGTTTTTTCAATAATGTACTTATTGAAGATAATAGTGCAACCGCAGGACAAATGAAACGGTTGTTTTCTCCAGAAAATCAATTAATTGTAAAGACAAAATCGGTTGATTGAAAAATTAACAAGGGCCAGACGACCAGTAAAATTTCAGTTGACTCATCTCTAGCAAATTTGTGTTATTCATATCAAGCTAATACAGAAAATAAAACTTGTGTTATGAACAAATTCATAAGTTGTATCAAATAGGTCATGAAATGAAATCATGAAAACCGAATCAATTTGTAGCAGTGATTAGTTCGATTTTTTCAATAATGGGCAATTTATTCGAGTTGATACAGAATCGAATCAATGTTAGTAACTCGGTTGATTTTTTCGATAATGGGTAATGTTACAGAAAAACCCCGTGTCTCCAACAACCGTGAATTATCTGATTGAACCCACACCGGTGGTATGATCTACTTTGTAGGTTTTCTTATTTTATACAGGTAAAGTGCAGCCAACGGAAAGAACAAAAATTAACTCGAGAGGTTAGGTGCCATTTCCGTCCAACCCTCTACCGACCTCCCCAATTTTCTTCTTTCTTCTTTCTTCTTTCTTTACACCCGAGCTGTGAATTAGGAGCAGTACAGCACCGAATATCGTTGCGATGCGCGCCGAGCTTGTCCTCCTTCCTTGCGTATAAAAATAGCTGTTGCGTTCTTCTTGAAACTTCAGCAAACGCTACCTCGTCACCTTCATTCACACATGTCACCTACGCCATGTTGATCCCTTGAAGCTTCGTCCATCCCCCATGACAAAGCAACCTTGCACGTAGCCACGTACTTACCTGCCCTCCATATATCCGCTCGTCGACCTTCGTCTTCCTAGCCTCCACCACTGACTGCAGGTGTCGCCGTGAGGTCGAGGAGGATGAGGAGCCGTTCATCTCTCCTCACGGCGTGGCTGGCTCTCGGCTTGGCCTGCCATTGCGCGCTCCACCATGCTCCGGTGTCGGCCGCGACGCTGTCGACGGCGTCGAGGTGGATCGTGGACGAGGCCGGGAACCGGGTGAAGCTGACGTGCGTGAACTGGCCGTCGCACCTGGAGTCGATGCTGGCAGAGGGCCTGAACAAGCGGCCCGTGGGCGCCATCGCGGCCGACGTCGTCGCCATGGGGTTCAACTGCGTCAGGCTCACCTGGCCGACCTTCATGGTGACCAACGCCTCCTACTCGTCCCTCACCGTCGCGCAGTCGTTCGAGAGGCTCAACCTCACCGACTCGCTCGCCGGCATCAGGGCGAACAACCCCGACGTCGTCGACCTCAAGCTCATCGACGCGTTCAAGGCAATCTTTTTAGCTCTTGATGTCATTCTTCTTGCTACTGCTTGTGTGATTGCGTTAGTGTTAATGTGGTGTGCGCATGGCCTGGCCTGCAGTCTGTGGTGAGCAGCCTCGGCGACAACAACGTGATGGTGATACTGGACAACCACGTGAGCAAGCCGGGGTGGTGCTGCTCGCAAACCGACGGCAACGGGTTCTTCGGCGACGGCAACTTCGAGCCAGACGTCTGGGTGGACGGCCTCACCAAGATGGCCACCATGTTCGCCGGCGTCTCCAACGTCGTCGGCATGAGCCTCAGGAACGAGCTCAGAGGCCCCAGGCAGAACTCGAAGGACTGGTACAAGTAAGTAGTAACTAGATGTCCTCAAATCCTGATTCGTCTTAATGTGTCAGACAATCTTAACAACTCCAGTTTAAGTCTATGGCAATACGCGTCGAGGTACCAACGGCATTGACATTTTTGTTCAGCTGCCATGTCCTGGATCAGTAAATGAGCCTGAGCAACCTAGGAGTAGTAGTTAGCCGCTTCAGATACTAGGCTTTACATCTCTGCACCAACTCCTGCGCGGCATGTGAGGGACAGTAATGGCTTTGGATAGCCGCGCAGGCAGCATCCGTCTTTCAGTGTACCACCACTAGTCCTTCGTCTGCTCCGGCGACAATCAATAGTTTTCAGAGCCATGAGCAAACAGACAAAAAGCCTAGCACTACTACTCCTACATGGCAGTTGAGTTGACCTTGACTGTTGACAACGCATGCAGGTACATGCAGCGGGGCGCGGAGGCGGTGCACGCGGCGAACCCTCGGGCGCTGGTCATCCTCTCCGGCCTGAGCTTCGACAACGACCTGGCCTTCCTCGCCTCGCGACAGGTGAGCCTGAGCTTCGCGCGGAAGGCGGCGTTCGAGGTGCACTGGTACAGCTTCTCCAACGGCCAGGAGTGGGCGTCGGGGAACCCCAACGAGGTGTGCGCCCGCATCGGCGCCAGCGTGTCCCGCCGCGCGCTCTACCTGCTCGACCGGGGCTGGCCGGTCTTCCTCAGCGAGTTCGGCGTCGACAACCGCGGCGGGAACACCAACGACAACCGCTACTACGGCTGCGCCGCCGCCGTCGCCGCAGACCTCGACCTGGACTGGGCGCTCTGGACGCTGCAGGGGAGCTACTACCTCCGGGAGGGCGTGCTGGACCTCGACGAGGTCTACGGCGTGCTCGACCGGGCGTGGTCCGCGCCCCGCAACGGCACCGCGCTCCGCAGGGTCCAGGCCCTCCAGCGCCCGCTCAGAGGGCCCGGCTACGCGGAGGCGCCGCCGTACGCGGCGCTGTTCCACCCGGCGACGGGGCTGTGCGTGGTGCGGCGGTCGCTGACGCAGCCACTGGAGCTAGGCCCCTGCGCCGAGACGGAGGCGTGGACGTACGCGCAGCAGGACGGGCGGCTGGCGCTGCGGGATAGCCCGCTGATGTGCCTCCACGCCGAGGGCGCCGGCCGGCCAGTAAGCCTCGGCCAGCCGTGCGCCGCCGACGACCTGTCCCGCTGGCGCCTCGTGTCGGACTCCAAACTGCACGTCGCCGCCAACGCTTCGTCGTCGTTGTCCAGCGCGGCCATGCTCTGTCTGGATGTCGGCGGGGACGGCCAGAGCGTGGTGACCAACCCGTGCCGGTGCCTGAGCGCTGACAGCAGCTGCGACCCGGAAGCCAGTGGTTCAAGCTGGTGACCAGCACAAGGAGCGTCACCCCCAGAAGCACGCTCGCGCAATTGCCCCTCAAGCTCCAGAGCCCAAGATTCGCTCGCTTTGATCACCACCGCCATCCATCATTACAATAGGTTCGAGAGAATTGTAGTATACGTGCAGGCGTCTGTTGTAACTGCATAGGCGCAGGGATGAGAGACGCTAGGCTCGAACCGGAGTAGCATCCTTCAGAGTTCAGATAACTGAAAGTTCGAGCCTGAAGGCCACACCAAGCATGCAAAATCCATCCGTCCGTCCGAGCAAATAATCTCACAAGAATGATCTAGTTACGTCGCTAACTTTGACTTGGAGTCCTATAACGGCCAAAATGGCACAGACCAAAAACACTGGAAAATAGGTAAGACGAACGTACATACATTTAATTTCCGGTGACCAGTAAATATCGTTTAAGCTGCAAGGCATCAAATTATTGACAACCACGCCGATATAAAAACCAGTATTTGGCTTTCTGCAAGAAAATTGGTGTCTCTGCGCTGCTGTGCACGTGTAATGATTGCTGAATATTACAGTAGCTGACAACAGAAATTGCAAGAAAAGGGCGTCAGGGTGACATACAACAGGTTCGGGTCTTCAGTAGGCCGTGTACACAATCTCGATGCTTCTGAGATTGCTGACTGAAGGACCGTCAGAGAAATCAAAGGCTAGCAGGCCATCATCAGAATAGCTGAACTCCACATCATGCGCATCGACTCTACAAAGAGCCGGCCTAGCCGATGAATAAGCACCAAAACGTCCTGGCCCTCGGCATTTGATCTGAACTGTGGTAGCTGAAGAATCAACCGTGCCTGCCAAACTGTCGAGTGCGCCACCGGAGTTGAACATGTTGATCAGTCCGAGAGGCGCGAACTGAATAGCTCCGCCGATAACCTGGCGCAAATATGAGTGTGTTTTTGTAAGAAATAGTAATAAGCTTAATGCACCTAAGCAGGGGGGTGGAGAGAAATCTGACCTTTATTGGTGATACGGTATAGATTTCACATGTCATGGTACACAACGAAACCTCCAAACTTTGGCTCTTCTGAAGCCTTGAAAGACAACCTGAAATACCAAACAGGAGGTTAATTAAGACATTACCGGTACAATAGATGAAATGGAAGTGACAAGCATAAATAAGCGGCTAGAGAAAATTACATGAATTGAAAGCATATACTGCGGTCTCTCCATTCCAATCATCACCAGTGATCTCCTCAAGTGAGTCTACATCCGATGGCGAGAGATGACCAGTTATGTTAACGGTGGTGGGAACATGTGAGATTTCTTGCACTGGCCAAGTCCAGTTTCCAGCTCCCTGACAATTGAATACTCCGATCACAGCTGATAACTTATTCAGGTTCCATATTTTCAGCAGGCTGCACAAGAGATCACAAATTAGCACTCCTTCAAAAATAGATTAGGAGTGAAGAAAACAGGTAATTTAAATTGGTGTGTGAATAAGTACCTTTTACCATCCATGACTGGGTCATTGAACAGGCAATCACGAGTAGGACGACCAGCATACTTTGCTCTTAGAATGGAGCCATCTGGTAGAACAAGCTTTTTCAGAACATTGAAATTATGCACTCTGGTTTGTCACTGCATATCAATAGAAAAGGAAATTTATACTGCAATCTCGATTTGCTTAAAATATTAACACCACAGCTGAAGAAAATGGGCTGCGAATATCACCTGACATAAACACCACCTCCACTTAGAGCCCTAGCTGCACCATGAAATTCTGCCGATTCATGCTTGCTCTTTACAGCAGAGAGAAAAATCAGATGACATTGAAGTATAGAAATGTGGTTAAGCAAATAATGGGGGCACAATAATCTCACATGGAACATATCCCAGTCAGGTATGAAAATTTCTCCCAATAAAAAGCTATTGAACGCTACATAAGCCAAGTGTAGAGTTTGCATTGTTGGTTCATTAGGCATGAAATCTTCTGATGCTCTGGCAACTGCACTCTTCAAAGCACTACAAACAACCATGGATCATGTCAGATTCTCTGTACATAGCTCATATTGTTTACAACTATAGACTAGTTACCTAAAGATGGTGTCTGAGTTGTGACTCATGCAGCATATTAAGCTATTTCCTTTGAAGTTTCGACCAACGGATTCCTCAAGAGCATGCTGATACTTTCGAGTTAATGCAACACGACCACCGAAGCCGTGCCCGAGAGTCTCCATCACATTTTGCACATCTACCTTCACACCATCCACACCCACACTAGAAAGGTAATTGTGCTGATCATTGTAAAATTCATATATCTTCTCAGGATCAATGATACCCACTCCAAATTTCTGCAAGCTGTCCATGGCTATATCCCTCAAATTTGCAACATTACCAGGAGACTGGACGGGGCAAACTAGTTTTGGATTGTACTTCTTCATCGCGTCAGATGTTGAACAGACACCTCCCCAATATCCAAGTAAAGCATGCCACATGTAGACATACCTGAAGTTTCAGATGCAACAGCTCAGCGAAAAAATGATGAAGACCTTTTACTTATATAGCACAAGTAATGCAATAAGAATTAAAGTACTTGACTCCATGTGTCTCCTTGATTTTTTTGACAAGGTCTCCAAGATTCTTGCAGGCTTCTCCCCTGAACTTATCATTCTCCTTCAGGTCAACCAGTCTCTCCGCAAACCTGGCAATGTTACAGTCAAAACCAGACATCGTACACACATTTTATGTACTAGCAAAGGATGAAATACATACACAGTCATTTCAGGGCCATCTTCATCTACTTCCTTGAATTCGTTAACTGTCTCTTGCCAACCATCATCTATAATCAGAAATCTTGGTGGTGCGCCTCCTTCGCACAAACTATGTTACAGGGAATGCATCATCAGTGAGAACTACCAAATGAAGGAGGCGACAATTTGCATAGCGGCATTTCCAGATGACATATAAACTCAAATCGTGTATACCTCTGAAGGCCCTCCTCAATCCCTGCTGGGTTAACGGCTTTATAAAATGCATCCCAAGTACACCACCCAAACCAGTCCAAGTTAGCAGGGACCTGGCATTTGTGATAAATTTACATAAAGATAAGACTTGTCAACATTGAGTAATCCAAATATGTGCAAGATCAACACCTTTGTCAGATAGTCTAATTAGGTGACAAAAGTGTAAATAAAGTAGCTTATAGATACCTCTTTGTTCTCTATATGACTGAAAGTTCCTTTGATCTTGGACAATATCCTAAAGAAGAAGCAAGTAAGACACCTCCATATAGAACCAAAAAAAAACCATGTCGTTATTTAGAGCATGACGTTACTTGATAGATTCCTTAATGAGCTTGAAAGGATTATCCCCTGAGTTGACGAACACCGCATCAACGGCTTCCATTGTCTGCACATCAGGATCACCTGCCAAACACTCCACCAATCTACGATTTGAGATAGTCCAGCCAAAAGTTTCAGCTTACACATTATGGAGCAAGTCAAATGGAGCCTACCGCTCTCGAAGCAGAACTGGAGCTCGTCTTGGGGGTTCCCTGGAGGCTGGCCCGGAAATCCCCCTCGAGAACTGGCAGCATCAGCGCGTACACCGCATCCTCCCCCGCGTTCGTCGTCTCCAGAAGCAGCATCTGCGTCTCCGCCGGCACGCCCGCCGCGCCCGTGCCCGTCTTGGGGGCCATCCACCAGATCTTGAACCTGAACAGGGACAGCCACCTCCAACCTCTGCACGGCACCCATCGGTCAGTGCCTCGGACCGACTGCGCAAGCGTAATAAGCCATGAGAACGTGACCTACTTACTTAGTGATGGTGCCGAGGGAGAAGACGTGGCGGCTGGACGGCGCGGCCGCCCTGGCGCCGAGGAACGCGGCGGCCGGGGCGGCGTCGGCGACACCGGCGCGCAGGGTGACTTCCGGCGGGGCGCCGGCGAGGAGCTCGCGCCCGCCGACCAGCAGGGTCCCGCGCTTGAGATGCGTCGTCGTCATCTGGTTCGTGGTCGCGTAGGCGGCGACGACCTGCATTGCGCCGCGAAGGAGGCCGCGGCAGCGCGGGTTATAGCGTGGGGGTGGAACCTGTGGCGACAGCGACCGCGATTCCGCGAAGTCGCCTCCTGCAGCCCCGTCATCGGCAACAGGAGGAAATCGGGAACTTTGCTGGCTGGATAAGCTACGCCTGCAGTGCTGCGTGCGCGATGACGAGGAGCGGACGGGGTAGGGGGGATGACCCGGCAATGGCGTGGAGCCTGTCGGTCGGTGTCCGAATCTCGGAGCCGCACACCGTAGAGGTAGAGCGGAATAGCGGAGAGACGCCATAGTGCCGTCTGCCGGAGCGGCTGTTTTCTTTGGACTCGCCGCCGGCCTGTCACCGCCGGTCGCTCACTAGAAAGAGACCTGGCACGATGATCTGGGAACCTCATCGGAAATTTTCACTTGTGCTTTGGCATCCACGCTTCATGACTTGGATGGCCGTTCAGGTGTCGAAAACGTTTTTTATTTATTTTAGGTGTCGAAAACGTACCGTGGATAAGTGGATTCGTGGGGTGCTCGCCACTTGTTTCCGGTTGTGGTTGCACGTCACGCCCGCACATGCTTCTGTGGGACCGATTTTTTTGTGAGTCAAAGTTCCACTCCTGTATCTCTTCTTGCGAGTTTTTTTTTAAATTAAGCGAAGCAGATTAGTTTGAAAATGAAGTCCTTATTTTTTTGGTCACATCAATGTAGCTTTAGAAATTGACTTGTTGTACCGCCGATTAGACTAAGGATTGTTATGTTGACTTAAATTTGACAATTCTCCTGCATTGTCCAAACTTAGCTACATCCAGTAGGTACTCCTATCTATCAATACTTCTTATAAAACAAAACCCGACTAAAGGATCATTTAATATGTCTATCTCAACATGGAAGCTATCCACATCACTCACTATTTTAATCATCCAATTGTTCATGTCATCCACTAAAATTCATTAATGGCAATATTTTTGGGAGTGTCTATTGAACAGCTGTCTGTTTTCCAATTTAGAAACAGACAGATTTTCTAACCAATCAGGATTTGACAGCTGTATGACTAAAAAAGAAACAATCTCCAGGAAAACTGTCTGTTTTCAGTCTAGCCAAGCAGACACATTTTCGTGTCTTCAGTTCTTGAGTCCAAACCAATTGTTGAAAAAAAATTTGATGGGAACATGACCACTTTATTGATCAATAATAAGAGGTACAACGCTGGTATCCCTCGGCTGCAACGGCCAGATATAGCGGCCATGATCTAAACTAAGCACACTCTCCCCAGGCCAGCTAAAGCCCATCTTCAGTTCTTTGAGTCACCTCCAGGAAGAGTTCCCCCAGCTATCAGACTCAGCCCGTCAAATCCATTCCGGCAAACTTAACTGAAACCCAGAAACACAAAACCACAGCAGCTTCATCTTCTCCTGCAAGAAAACCTCTACCAAAACTGAATCAAACCCAATAAGGGAAGAAATGGACAAAATTGGTTTCACCAAGGAGGTTATGTCCTACCATGTCTCAGCAACAGGACACTTAACAGAATGGTCAAAAGGATATTCATATATAATCCCGTGGAGCTCATCCGCCTGAAACTTGATCATCTTGACTTCTAAACATCAACACGACACCGAACAGCCACGGTGAATGCATCCCGTGGAGCTCATCTGCCTAAACAACCAGGATACAGATTTGAATTACACGTAGGAACATGAGATTTGCTTGAAATCATGCAAAATAGCTACCACGGTCCACCGAATCACCGTTAAATATGTTATGAGAAACAAACATGAAGAGAAATTGACACACTGACTTTATCTTATTGTTCTAAATGACTGAGACACAGACAATGCATTCAGATATTCTTACAAAAAAAAAGGTTTGGATAAGAAAATAACTTATGGGTATAAAATTAAATATGCAAAAAAGCTAGACGAGACGTACTATCAAGCAAAAAAATGGTAACGATAACAGAAGTTCTGACCAGAATCCTAATGAAGCTTGAAGAACTTAGACAAGACACAAATGGGCCGTATAGGAAAAGAGTGTTGTGGGTGAAGGCTTTGAGAATGGAAGATTTTGGTTGAGATGAACAAAGATGAGTTCAAATTATCTTGGTATCCATGATCTCTAAAGTAATCAACAAACTATGGGGGCAAACAACAATAGAAAATACATTCTGCACACTCTGTTTATGTTGAATCGGTATATTATTATTATCGAACAATCTTTTGCAAGAAAAGGATATTACACGTGTTATCCTTATGATTGGATATGAGCATTGATATGTTGTACGCATTAGAATAAAAAGAAGTCCGCGTAGAGAATGATACCTTGAGTAAGAACTGAACTTAAGAAGGATCATATATTCATATTAGGGCGCTACATCCGCTGCTCCACTCACCTTGCTCCACCCTGGCTTAACCACCTGAGAAAAATCATGGAGGCTTCAGCGAAAAATCTCGTAGAAAATTGGGCATGTCAAATTTAAATGCACACAATATGATCAGATCTTATAAATGATTACGCGGAAACAATCAGATTCAGAAATCAGAACATGGGTGTCAAGAAGCCGATAAAAGTACAAGACAACGCCTACCTTCTTTTTAGTGCATGGGCATGCTGAGATGAGAGATTGCAAATGATCAATTCTAAGGTAATTATACAGAAGATGAAAACTTAGGGAAAAGACTAAGAACTGACGAATAGATAACAGTGAAGATAAGACTGACTGAGCAAATAAGACTGAAATTATGAGATAAAACTAAAGAAAAAAGACTGAGCTAATATTTGCTAAACTGCGACTGAGCAAGTAAGACTGAGACTGAGCTACTGAGATGAGAGACTGATAAGACTGAACATATGAGAGCTACAATACTGAGGGACCAAAGAAATTGGGCAGAATGAGGAAATAAGAATGAGGACTGAATTTTTAAATGCCGATAAATGAAGGGACTGAACTAATGAAAGACTAAACTAAAATTTTAAATGCCGAGAAATGAGTGACGAAGATTTGAGACTGACAAAAAAAATTGAGGCACAAAGATCAACAAAAAAAACTGAATAACCAAAATAATGAGTGAAATGCCGAAAAATGAAGGGATGGAATTAACGAGAGACTTAGGAAAAATAAAATGAAAGACTGAATAAAGAGACTAAACAAAGGACTGAGAACTGGAAAACAAAGGCTAATTGAGAAACAAAGTCACCGAAAAACTGAGACTGAAGGACTGAAAGGAATCAACGCTGATACACAAAGTTACTGAAAGACTAAAAGATGAAATAATAAAGACTGAAAAAAGACAATGCAATTATGAAAATATCAACATACTAAGAGAATGAAATTAATCTGAAAAATAATAGCTGAAGAAATAAGAGACTGAATCGATGAAACTATGAGAAAAATAATAAGCAAATATCTTACAGCTCAAACACTAAGAGATTTAAAGAATAAACAAAGCTGAACAAATAAGAGACTGAATCGATGAAATTATGAGAAAAATAAGAAGAAAATATCTTACTTATCAAACACTAAGAGACTGAAATTAATATAAAAATAATAGCTAAAGAAATAAGAAACTGAAATCAAGTGTAGATGTGGTGATCTGTCGTGATTCGAAGAACTGGTAGCTTCAACAAGTTGAGAGCAATCAGTTACGATAATGATCGGCAATGGACTAGACTGAAGAGCCACCTGCAATCCTTCTGTGCATGCACGAAGTTCAGCTTTAAGAGGCGAATCACAATCATCTAGGAAGCGGCAGGCAGTGAAAATCGTCTGCCGAGTTACTTCATTCCTCGCGTACCAGGCTCTCCAAGTAACCAGCAGTATTGTATCAATCATATATACTTTATTGAAAAGCTAGCACAGAACAAAACAAATGAATACTTCCTTCAGAGATTAGAGAATTTCACAGGATTTAGAATCACCCTAAAGAGAATCATTCTAAATCCTGATGAAATCACCAAAACTAAACCCTAGCATCAGCAAAATCTAAATCCACACAATTTGAGGGATATCTGAAGCGATACTATGGAGGGACTAACTCCCTGACGCGCAAATCTTAGAGTTCCACTAAAAAAATCCACGGACATACAACATACACACGAAGCTACCGCCACGGCAGACCATAATCACTTGCAGGTCTGGCGAAAACACGAGCTTAAAAAAGACAGAAATGAAGGAACACAGCAGCCAGATTTGGGGGCGGGAGGGGGATATAGGGATACCCATGTCGACGGGCGGCGCGCAGGTCTTCCACGCTCGCGAAGCGCCGATCTCGTCGCCGTTGGACGACGATGGACGCCAGCGGCGACTCTCTCCAACTGATCTAGCGCCGGGTCCGCAGTCGCGGCTCTCTCCATCGGCTTTGCCGCCGGCTTGCGAAGCACCGCCCCCCCCCCCCAGCACCGGCAGCCGGTGGCGACGACTCCGCCATCGAATCCGCCCCTCTCCCCCAAGCTTCACGACGGGCAGAGCGAAAAGGCTCGACCATGAAATGAAAACTCAAAAAAGGAAAAAAAAAAAAAAAAAAGGACACGCTCACTCAGCCGCGCGACAAGAGGGGAAAGGGAAAACTGAGGGAGAGCGCGCGGAGATACGTGCGAGACATCCAACGGAGCAAAAATATGTCTGTTTCTGAATTGTAAAACAGACGTCTGTTTAATAGGAAAAGTGATATTTTTTTGCTTGCAACGTATCCACGTCATCTACTATTCATCCATACAATTTGCAGTGTCACCAGTTTTTAATCATCAAACAAAGAATCGCGTCAATTAAATTTAGCCATTCGACAATTGTGATCAATTGAATCCCTTTATTTACACATAAATTTCTTAAAGTGATTCCCGCAGCAACGCGCAGGGTATCTTTCTAGTTCTAAATATCATGCGTATTCTTAGCTCTTGTGAGATTTACGTACATGAATTTATATTGTCTCGGACCACCTGGTGGCTGGTTGTCGCTACCTCTTCCTCTATTGGAAAACTCAAAAAACAAAAAGTGGTTATGGAAAATTGAGAATGAGGAGGGTCTTTGGCAAGATGTTATTAGGAGTAAATATTTACATCGTGCTACTCTATCTTGGGTAAATTTGGAACCTTCTCATTCTCATTTCTGGAGTGGAGTTTTGAAAGCTAAAGACATTTTAGGAAAATAGTTTGGTAATTGTCGGAGGACACAGTTTCGGGAAAATGTATGGATAGGGGAGTGTAGCTTGTCCGTTAAGTTTCCTAGATGACCTATCGCGTAGTAAAACTATTTTTGTTGCTAGGGTGTTTGCTGAAGGGTGGAGATGCTTGGACTTCTTAACGAATTTGAAGTCTTGGTATGTACCGCGATATGTGTAATTGTGTGAAGTTAAATGATGATGGTAGATGTAAAATGAACCCTCACATCTTTAGGTGTGTGCAGTGTACATTCTCTGTATGTTGCTTTGAATCTAAGGCAAATTCCTCATCCTTTTAAAGATTTATGGGTCTGAAGAAGCCTCTTAGAGTTAAAGTTTTCATGTGCGTGATATTTGGGAAAAGTATTTTGACCAAGAATATGATGCTTAGTAGAGGGTGGTTTGGTAATGTGGATGTATGTTTTGCAGCAGATATGAAATTATTGAACATGTTTTATTTTCATGTCCTTTTGGAATGTTGTTAAGTGTGCTTTTGACCTGAAAGATAGTCCTGGCAGTTTTGATGAGATTTTACCTTGGATTGTCAAGTTTCCTGTTAAAGTAAGGGGTGTTATTTCGGTCGGTGTGGCTGCCTTTATATGGACTCTTTAGAAAGAGATAAGGCATGCTTCCAAGTAATCTATCTCAGGGATCCTACTTGTATTATTTTTGTTGAGACTCACTATATCTTGTATTGGTCCAGTTTGCGAACGACAAGTCTTCAAAAAATGCAAGTCGGGGGGGGGGGGGGGGGTAGATTTGTTGATAATGGTGGTTGCTGAGATATTCCACAGGAAGAAAGGTGTGTGGCCTATGATACTCCGGTAATAGATGATCCTGGCTGAGAGGACGAACTCTTTATGTCGGTTGTGGTTTAGCTGCAGTCCTGGGAATGTTTGCTTAGTTGTAATGCTTTTCCCTTACTGTCGAGATTTTTATAGTGATCATGTTGTAACGGATGGCCGCCATGTTGCCCGGCTACATTAGATTCCTGATAGAGGTTCGAGTAAAGCTGCGAGAGAGCATTTGTGTTGGGGATGCCTACACTTATGTCCGCCCTATCAGTTTCAACAATGAAATTGGGAGCGCGGTGCTCCTTTTTCTCGAAAAAATGATCACAATCTCTATGTAGTCATTTCTTTAATTTGGTCGTCTGAGCTCAGAATTTCATGTGATATTTCTTTGTATTTGAGGCAAAACGACAGACTCGCTTGTCTTAATCTCCGAATCTTTACAATGACTCCTGATGCCTGGGTTGTGGAAAACAGTTGCAACAATCATCATAGCAGGTCGCAAACTCTCGCGTAGTGCTCTCTGGTGATGCAAAATTGCGGCCTTTTTTTAGCAATTACTGTAGGGTTAAGACCTCACATTGTACTTATTACTAGGGATAGTTAGCGCGGCAATGCCGCGCGTCCGTCTGATGATGTTCGAATATGTTTTTTTAGAAAATTAGCATATGAATATTATTTGAATTCATAGAAGTTTACGATTAGGAGATTTTTCGAGGTTGTTAAAATTTGTCGCATTGAAATGTATTCAAATTTGTATTCTTTGAAAGTTTGCAAAAAATGATTAGATTTCGGAGGTATTTGAAATTATTAAATATGTGAATTTGAAATTTGAGTTGGAATGGTCAAATAAGGGCGGTTTTTCCATAAAATTGTCTGAATGTAGGTCAATTTGAATTTTTAAAACTTATTTGTTTTGTGTGAAAAAATAGCTGACAATTTTTTCCCTAGCATTTTGATATATTTTTTATATTTTGTCGATGGGTATGTATAGAATTTTTTCCGGTTTTTGTTTTGCTGCGCAATTTAAATTTGGTAACATGTTCATTTAAAAATTGTGCAGGTTTAAAATTAGTGAAATTGAAAGAAGTTTGTGTTTAAAAATTGTTTACATTTTGAATATTGTTCAAGTTGGGGTGTTTTGCAGATTCAAATCATTTTATGTTTGTAAAATGATTAGATTTCGCAGGTATTTAAGATTTTGGAATATCGAAATCTGAAATTTGATCGTATCGAATTTAAAAACAACATTTTTTCTCTGAGGGTATATATAGAAATAATTTCATGTTGTAGAAATTGTTCTAAGGAGGAATTTTTTTTTCAAATATTTACCGATCTGAAGTGTTTGAACATATTTGTTTTTTGACGTAAATAATTAGTATTTGTTTTGTTGGAGCATTTTGTTGTATCTTTTGTTTTTTTCCGGTTGGGAATTTTTAGAGGTTAATTTATTTAGTCGATATTTAATAAAATTAAATGCGTAAAATTAGAGGAAGGCAATTTGGATTTTGTGTAGATATTAATAGTGTCCGTTGTAATTTGAAATGTTGATTTTTTCCCTAAACTTGTCTAAATATAGGCTAAATTGAATTATTCGAACTTATTTGTTTATTTGGCAGAAATAGGTACCCTTTTTTTTACTTACCATAGTTTGACAAATTTCATAAATCTCTTTTTTTTTGTTGCAAGAAAATTATTGAAATGTGAATATTATTTGAATTGGGGAAAGATTGCCAAATATAGGCTAAATTTATTATAGATTAGAAGATTTTTTGTCCCCTCGAAATTCAGTTTTTTTCTTCCTATTTGTGAAATATCTGACATTTGGGACCCACATGATAACGTTTTAATAATTATATGGAAATTGTTTAGGGAAATGGTAAAAGTCCTGACAGTGGGCCTGCTGTGAAATTTATATGGATTTTGAAAATTTGGTGATTTTGCATTTTTTTGACAAATTAATTTATTGAAAAAGTGTGGCAATTTGTAAATTTTGGGATTTTTTCTTTATACATATTGTTTGCATTTTTTTGTGTATAATGTAATTGTGTTGTTTTTTTTTTTTGTGAGAATTTGAAAATTTGGTAGTTTTATTTTTTTTTGTTTGGACAAATTATTTGCATTATTTTGAATTATGGGGAATTTGAAATTTTGATAATTTTATATATTTTCTTGACACAATATTTGCATTATTTTGTGAAAAGTTTGAAAATTTCTAGAAAAAGTTTGGCATTTTGTAAATTTTGGGAAATGTTGATATATATATATTGCTTGCATTTTTTTTGTGCATAATGTAATTGTGGTGTTTTTTTTTGTGGAAAATTTGAAAATTTGGTAATTTTACTTTTTCTTTGGTAATTTTACTTTTTGTTTGGACAAATTATTTGTATTATTTTGAATTATGGGGAATTTGGAATTTTGATAATTTTATATAATTTCTTCACACAATATTTGCATTATTTTGTGGAAAGTTTGAACATTTCTAGAAAAAGTTTTGGATTTTGTAAATTTTGGGAAATTTTGGTATATATATATTACTTGCATTTGTTTGTGCATAATGTAATTTTGGTGTTTTTTTTGTGAAAATTTGAAAATTTGGTAATTTTACTTTTTCTTGACAATTTGTTTGCATTATTTTGAATTATTTTCATGTTGAATATATTTAATGGTACTGATTTTTCCAGCATTTAGCAATTTTCTTAACCGTGTGGTGAAATTTGAATTTAAAAACATTCGCACTTGAATGATGTCTAGATTTAAATGTGCTTAATTTTTTTGGGAAATGCTTGCAGTTATGAGTTGTTTAAATTTTAGAATTTGTTAAAATTGGGAAGTTTTTTTTAAAAATTATTTCTTATGTTTACTGAATGCTAGGTTTTGAAAGGCATTCGAAAATTAAATTCTCGTATTTTAATTTTGGTCATATGACATCAAAAGGCGCTGTTTATTATTGTAGTCATTTTTCTGTATTTGGAAATAACGCGGTGTCAAGAATTTTAATTTCGAAATGGTCACATTGCAAAGTTTTTCGGATTCGAATCTATTGGAATTAAAAAATATTGTGTGTTGGCAAGTTTGTCAGGAATTTAAAGATTTGAAATTTTAATTTTGGTCATATGACATAAATAGGCAGTGTTTCATTTTGTGGTAATTTTTTAAATCATTCTGATATATTTTGCGTGGAATTATTGATATTATTTTTTTGTGGTTTTTACTTCAGTTAGAAAGAAAGTTGTAAAATTCAAATACTGTGTAAAATTTAAGTTTTGAAATAATTTTGGAAAGTTATTTGAAATGGCTATTTGTTAAAATGTTTTTGCAGAAGGTTCATAATGAATATAAAAAGGTTTAATTAGTTCTTGTAAGTAAAATTATTTTCAGTTGTTTAATCATGCATGGAAATGTGTTAGTTGTAAAGGCTCCATTTTTCTGCAAATTTTGGTATACTACTTGTATTTTTCTGAGTTACGGATTAAAAGATATGATTTTCTCAATTTCTAGCATTTTCTGCAATTATTTAAAAAATATGGGAGATCTGACAGGCGGGCCCGGGGTGACGTCACCACGTGACATCACCGCGTGACGTCACCCCCCGGCGATGGACGCGGCCGCGGCCGCTCTGCCGCGCTCGCGCTCACGCGCCGGGCCAGCATCGCTCGGAGTCGCCGGAGGACGTCGAGGGGAGCCGGAGAGGCGGCGCTGCGGACCGTTTGGTCGCCGGAGCCGCCGGCGGCGACCAAAACAGTGGCGGCGGACGGCGAGCTCGCGGGCGGCGATTCCGGCCCACGGCGGGTGTTCCGGCAAGCGGCGCTAGGCGAGGACGGAGATCCGAGGACGGTGCAGCTCCCCGTGCCTTTCGATTTGAAGGAGGAGGGCCATGGCGGCGGCGGCGCGCGTCGGCGCCGTCGGGGACGCCGTGGTCGCGAGAGAGAAGGAGAGGGAGGGGGCTCGGCGGCAATTTTGCAAGGAAGTCTCCGGTTTCTTCGCAAATTACGATTAGGGCCTTTGCGGGCGGTTTTCTGCAAAATTGTTGCGCCAAATATCGTGCGGGGCGACGTGTCGTCGCGTGATTGGAAGAAACTCGCCAGCTACAATAGCTACAGTAACGCATGATTCTTGGCGCGATCTGAGCCGTCCGTGTGGTCCATCGAACGGCTGCTGTTTTCCGGTGACGTGGATGGCGTGAGAGGGAGCGAATCGCACGATCTTTTATATATAGTAGGATATAAGAAAAGAGCAGGGACTGTACAAATAATTACAAAGAGCAGGGTAAGAAAATTGCGGCCTTTTCGACACAGTAATTTGGTGGAACTCAAAGTTGGTTACTAATCAAAACCGCTGATGGGAATACAAAATTTCAGAAAATCGATCTTGTCAATTTATACTTCTTATATTGTTATACAAACATTTTGACGTGTAGTCCCTCGCCAAACTGCAGAGCTGAGTGCGTTGCTCGAATACATTGGAAAGTTTATTGAGCAGCTTTTTTTTTTCTAGTTCATTGTTTCTTGCAAATAGTTCCTTGTATTTTAATGTATTTCACAGCAGTTCAGTGGACATTTCTTTGGTTATTCTGGCAAACCATATTATTGAAAAAAGTGGAGCCGCAAGGAGCTTATATATATATATATATATATATATATATATATATATATATATATATATGTCACAAACTTTTTATGCTCTACAAGTCAGGTTGTGTTTTGGACTTCTGCTTCATAACCGAGTTGGGCACGTACGCATATGCCTTGTGCTTTTTTGATTGAAATGCAAAAATAAACAAATATATCTGATTAATTTGGATTTGTAATCGCTTGCCTGCAGGGGCTAAGGTACCTAGCGCGGCTCTGAAACATTAGTCAGTATACTCAGTAGTCACTTGATTAAGTGTTCCTTGACTGAGTAGTTTTTGTTTTTGTTCGTGACGTGGACCTACCTTTCGGGTGCTCTACCTTGAGGATACCTGGTGCACGTATAATGTCAGGCTCGTCTACGAAGGCCTGCTAAAGAATCAGGACCAATGCCCGTGAAGAAGGAGTATCCTCCAAGTCAAGCGTAGATTAGGTCGGTTTAGACTTACCTTACCTGTAAACCGGGTCGGTTGCGAATCCCCGAGACCCAGCCTCCTATATAAAGGCTGGGAGGGCCTCCGATCTAGGGACACACAATACCTTAGCCACCAAAATCCTAGCGAGATCGACATCTCGGCGGGACCTCATTGTAGCTCCATTGTTCGCAACCATCAATAATCAGACCTCGTCAGCTGGCCTCTGATGCCGGCTACTTTCCTCCGCGGATGGTGACCTTGGTCGTTTTCCATACTGCCACTGGCGCGACCTTGACCCGGCCTGGCGCACGTACTTGTTCAGCAGCATGTCAAAAGTTGGTTTTGCCTTCCTTGGTCTATATTCAACCTTGTTTGTCTTCCATCTGCCAACTTCTGGGCTCTTGGGCTTGATAAATCTAGGCAGCGACTTGTCTGGCCATGGTACTTGCCCCCCGAGTGTAGGATTCCTGACAGTAATCTTGATGACCTCCTGTCCTCCGGGTTGCTGGCTTACTGTGACTTGTCTCCCTGCCGCCTTGTTGAAGGCTTCTTTCCTGGGTTTACCAACAACAACATTAGATTTATTAGCGGCTTCGGCCGCCTCTGGCCGAAGAAGAACATTCTTTCCCTCCAAGTCTAGCGCGTTTATTGGAAATGGCTGTGTGTCAATTGCCATGCCAGCAAAACTCAATCGACCGTCCGATTGGATCTGTTTACGAAAAACATTGCAATCATTAGTAGCATGAGAGAAAGAATTGTGATACTTCCAATAAGCCCGCCGGCTTAATTCATCAGGCGATGGTATGACATGTTTGATCATAATCACTTTATCCTTTAACAAGGCATCAAATATTTTGTCACATTTGGCTACGTCAAAGCTACATCTTATTTTATCATCCCGATTCTTACGAATCGGCTTCAGATCATCACACAGGTAAGGTTTGGCCTTGCTGGGCCAAACAAACTCAGTAGAATAGACATCGGCCTCGTCACCGGAGTCGGCATCATTTTCGACAATATTAAGCCGACTCCTGCTCATCCGATGCGAGTCTTTTGACTCATTGACCCGGCTTTCTTGGGCCAGAGCTCTCTCTTGGACTTGGCCAACAGACAAAAATTCATGTCCTTCTAACCTCTCTTTCAGGTAGGACCTTAGCCCATTGAAAACCAAGTCAGCAATGTCTCTTTCAGTTATCACCAAGCTATAACATCGGTTTCTAGTGTTTCTAAACCTTTTGATGTAATCGGATACCGATTCATCCTGCTTTTGCCTAACCGATGTAAGGTGGGACAACTTTAGCTCTATTTCGCCGGCAAAGAAGTGTTCATGAAACTTTTGCTCCAAATGAAACCAGGTATGTATAAAGTTAGGAGCTAAAGCCGAAAACCGAGAAAACGCAATGCCAGTTAAGGATAATGAGAACAGACGAACTTTAATGTGATCATGATTAGCTTTGCCTAATTGAGCCAAATACTGACTAATATGTTCTCATGTTGTCTTACTATCCACCCCATTAAATTTGGCAAATTCAGGGACTCTATAACCAGGTGGATAAGGTTGCAGATCAAAATAATCGGGGTAAGGCTTAGTGTAAGTCCTATGTTTTGGCATCACCCCGAGTTTGCCAAAAGCTATTTGGTCCAACCTTCTCCTGAATTCGGCCAACGAATCGTCCATAACGGCCGATTGAGCCGTCACAAGAGAAGAATTGGCGGCAGGGCCAGCTTGCACCCAAGTAGCCGAATTTTGATTCGGCATTGACTTGTGACCCAAAATCCGCCTTGTTTGACCCGGCTGGCTTGCCGGATTAGGCACACTCTGGATGGGAGTTGGACATGGCAGCGTAGGCACAAGTTGATTTTTCCTGTTTTGACCGATCGGCTGTATGTCCGATGGCTGATCATGGGGCGTGTTTTTCTTAACCTTTTCATGTTCTAGCATAAGATCGTAAACATTGGCAATACCTTGCGAAACATGAAATTGAATTTCGGCTATCTGTTCAGAGGAAAAAAAGGCTACTACTTACAGTGGGTTTGTCAATGTTGGCGTCCAGCGGTACAAATTCCGGCTCCTTGATCGGCGAGATTACACCTTGCCGATCTACCTTGAAGCTGGATAAGTACAGGTCTTGATCTTCTTGATCTCGCTTGGCTCGTAGCGCCTCGAACTCCTCATCTCTCTTCTTCTTCCACGCCTCCAGACCTTGGCGTTGTTCTTCCGACAACTTCTCGAGAGTTGGCTTGATGATGTTGTCGGTGCTGATGCTGGCAGCGTCGGTCTTGGAATTGGTCATTGCTGTCCAATTTTTAGATCGAATCTTCCCCAGCGGAGTCGCCAAAAAGTGTATTGCGCTCGAAACGCGTCACACGAACACGTCCTCGTGTACCCGCGGTGCCGGGGGAGATACTCCGCAACTCGCCCCGCGGGAGGCCTACTTCCAGCGCGATACGCAAGACAGCTAGCAGACGCTTTTTAGACCAGACGCCCCAGCCCCTCGGGAAGCCCCGTTTGAGGAAGCTGGCGATGATTGGCTGAACTAAGCCGGATTTGGCCGCTCTTAGCTCGGTTTTCGATACCCGGCGAAATCTAGATGAAGTCGCCGAACAACGGAAGTATGAACAAGGGTTTGAGGAGATAAAAGTAGGTTGTATTGATAGGTTGTCGATTGTTTTCTTAATTTCAATCGGCCATCACCTCAAAGATATATATGAGGCGGCTGGACTTCCCGTACAAGTATTGGACTTCTACAAGGCTTACAAATCATAGTCTAAGTCGAATCCATTTTCTAAAATAGGCAACTTCTTGGCCGGCAACGTTGGCTTCAAACTTGCTGGCTACTTTGGAAAGTTGCCTTTTGTCCTTCCGCGTGGGCTTTAAACTTGCGGCTACTTTGGAAAGTTGCCTTTTGTCTTCCATATTGGCTTCAAACTTACCTTCTTCCTTAGAGATGTGTTATCTTGATCGGCTTTCGTATTGGACCGGGACTTCAGCATCCGTCCGGCTTCTTTTAGAAAGTTGCCTTCCATTTTCCAGCCTTGATCTTGGAAAGTTGTCTTCTCTTTTCTGCCTTGATCTTGACCTTGAAAGTTGTCTTCTATTTTTCTGCCTTGATCGGTGGAAAGTTGACTTGTCGGCTTGTATTGACAAAATTGACTTCTTTTGTGCCGCCTTGTCTTAACAACGTTGACTTCTTTTCTGCCGCCTTGTCTTGACAACGTTGACTTCCTTTTGCCACCTTGTTTTGACAAAGTTGGTTATGTCTTCAGGCAACTTTGCACTCCCGAATCCAGCTTCCGCCTTGTTCCAGTTGCCGGATTATTGGTGCCTTCTTCGGCCGTCTTTTCCTGGAAAGTTTCCCAGATCACCATTTTAGCCTTCTTTGTTGCCTTCTTTAAGCCGCCAAATCTTTCTTGAACCTGAAACTGGCAATCTGCCAAAAACGGGTGCTAACATATGCCCCCCTGTTTTCTAGTAGAGCTTGCGTACTAGAAAATATTCAATGTAGAAGTTTTTTTCTAAGGGCGATGCTTAAGCTCATCGGCCATATGCTAAGGGCGATATATGTATATCGGCCATACGTGCAACTCATGCAGTTTGCCACACGCTCGGGTGGAATTTCTTCAAGTATTTCCCATTGATAGCTCGAGGCAACATGCTGCCTTCCAATGTCTCCACCAGATAAGAGTTGCCGGGTACTATTCTCGCGACTCGCAGCGGCCCTTCCCAGTTTGGGGACCATTTGCCAAATTTCCGGCTTCTGGAGCCAACTGGCAATATAACTTTCCAGACCAAGTCGCCAATTTGAAAGTCTTTCAACCGGACCTTCTTATTGTAAGTTTTTGCCACCCGCAACTTTTCCTTCTCGATTTCTCTTAAGGCAATAACACGCTTGTCGGCTACTTCATCAATATTGTCCATCATCAAGCTGCAGTAGTCTTCAGCCGACAAGTCATTTGCTTAGCAAACCTCAAGGCAGCCAGATTCACTTCTACTGGCAAAACGGCTTCTTGTCCATACACCAACTCAAAAGGAGTTGTCTTAGTTGCTCCATGCCTTGAGATTCTGTGAGCCCACAATGCTTCGGACAGTACTCGTGCCACCTCCTTGGATGATCCTGTACCTTCTTCTTGATCAATTTGACCAAGATTTTATTGCTTGACTCGGCTTGTCCGTTGGCTTGTGCATAGTAGGGAGATGAACTGAGCATCTTGATTCCAAGTGATTCGGCAAATTGCTTCACCTCCTTAGCCATGAAGGAAGTACCTTGATCTGTGGTAAGAGTCTGCGGAATGCCGAATCGATGGATGATATGTTCTGTAATAAACTGGATCACCTCCTTGTGGGTCATTTTCTGAGAGGTACTGCTTCAGACCACTTGGTGAAATAATCAGTAGCCACCAATACGAACCGATGCCCCTTGGATGAAGGCGGATGGATCATGCCGACAAAGTCAAGCGCCCAACCCCGGAAAGGCCACGGTTTTATAATTGGATTAAGAGGTGAGGCTGGCACCAACTGAATATCTCCAAACTTCTGGCAGGCTTCGCATCCCTTGTAGTATCTGAAGCAGTCATTGATCATTGTCGGCCAATAAAAACCTGCTCGCCTGAGCATCCACTTCATCTTGTGGGCCGACTGATGTGTTCCACATAAACCATCATGTACCTCTCCCATGGCAACTCTAGCTTCGTCTTCACTCAAGCACTTTAGAAGAAGACCATCAGCTGTTCGGCGATATAAGGCGGCATCCACCAATGTATACTTGAGAGATAAGCGCCGAACTGCTCTGTCCGTTTTTTCGACTTGGATCTTGTAAATAATCAATATAAGGTTGTCTCCAGTCGTCCGCCAAGTTGTCATTTGCCTCCTTCTTAGCCGGATCCAACAAGCCGGCCTCTTGTTTGGCTTCCTCCAAGTTGGCAACATTTGACTCTTCTGTAGCCGGCTCTAACAAGCCGGCTTTTTGTTTGGCTTCCTTCAAGTTGGCAACATTAATTGTCGGCTGTTCCCTGATGAAGAACATTCCACGACTGACGTGATAGCCGGATGCTTGTTGCGCCAACTCATTGGCAAGCCAATTGTCTTGCCTAGGAACATGGGATATGTGGAAATAATCCAACGTTGAAATCATATCCAGGCATCTGTCAAGGTACATGTTGAGGGATCCGCTGTTGCACTGACAAATCTTGGCCACTTGCTGGACAATAAGCAACGAATCTCCATATGCCTCGACATGAGTTACCCCTGCGTCAACTAAATTTCTAGCCCGAATAAAGTGCTTCGTATTCGGCTTCATTGTTAGTACATAAATAGTCAAGACGACAAGAGGCTTCGAAAACAGTACCGTGTGGTGAAATGTACACAATGCCAACTCCTTGTCCGCTGCTGCAGACTGAGCCGTCAAAATAAAGCTTCC
This sequence comes from Poa pratensis, assembly GCA_947311845.1. Classification (NCBI taxonomy): domain Eukaryota; kingdom Viridiplantae; phylum Streptophyta; class Magnoliopsida; order Poales; family Poaceae; genus Poa; species Poa pratensis. Next base: position 35,407,918 of record CAMZMU010000050.1, on the reverse strand, counting down.
ACGGTACAGCCGACACAATATTTAAGCCGGCTTCTTCCTCCAGGTCAATCCGATGTTCAACAATAAAGTCAGCTACAATTTGGCCTTTCATAGATTTTAGTGGTTCATAAGCCAAATCATATTCAATCAACCCGTACGCCCACTTGCCGATTCGTCCACTGAGAATCGGCCTTTGTATCATGTGTTTGAGAACATCGGTCTGACCAAAGACTTTGCATTCACTGGACAGCAGATAATGGCGCAATTTGGTGCAGGCAAAGTAAAGAGACAAACACAACCTTTCTACAAAGCTGTACCTTGACTCGGCATCCAGCAAACGTCTACTCAGATATGTGATGACGTACTCTTGTCCTTCGGCTTCCTGAGTTAAGGCAGCTCCGATCACTTTGTCCTCAGCAGCAATATAAAGCCGGAAAGGTTGACCATGAGCCGGCTTCCTGAGAACTGGAGGAGTAGACAGGCAAGTTTTTATCTTGTCAAACGCCTCTTGCTGCTTTGCCCCCCAGGTGAATTCATCATCATTCTTGAGCCGAAGGATCTGTGTAAATGCATCAACTTTTCCAGACAAGTTAGCAATGAATCTTCTCAAATAGTTTACCTTGCCCAGAAACTTCTGCATGTCATTTTTGCAACCCGGCGCCTGTATCTTCTGGATGGCTTCAATCTTTGCCGGATCAACTTCTATGCCATGTTCATGTATGATGAAACCAAGGAATCTCCCAGCCGACACGCCAAAGGCACACTTCAAAGGATTCATCTTGAGCCCGTACTTCCTCATTCTTTCAAACGCCAGCCGCAAGTCGGCCAAGTGATTTGACTCGCCGTCCGACTTAACCACCACGTCGTCAATATATACCTCCAGTACGACTCCCAGAAGATCATGGAATATCAGGTTCATCGCTCTTTGATAGGTGGCTCCGGCATTCTTCAATCCAAAAGTCATCACGGTCCATTCGAACAAGCCAACAAAGCCTGGGCAGCGAAACGCCGTCTTAGCCGAATCTTCTTCGGCCATAAATATTTGGTTGTAACCTGCGTTGCCATCCAAGAAGCTGATAACTTTGTGACCTGAGGCTTCGTTGATAAGCATGTCGGCTATTGGCATAGGGTACTCATCCTTTGGCGTGGCTCGATTCAAATCCCTGAAATCAATACATGCCCTGATCTTGTCGGATCCTTTCTTTTCGACCGGCACAATGTTGGATAACCATTCGGCATACTTACAGGGCCGAATAAAGTTGGCTTTTAAAAGCCGGCCAATTTCCGCCTTTATCCGATCATAGATCAGTGGATTAAATTTGCGAGCCGGCTGCTTGTATGGTCTGAAGCCGGCTTTGATAGGCAACCGATGTTCGACCAACTCTCGGCTTAACCCAGGCATCTCGTGGTATTCCCATGCAAAGCAATCCACGTACTTTGACTAGCGCGATTAATTCAGACTTATAATCGGCCGCCAACTTTTGCTTTACAAATGTCGGTCTAGGGACAGTGCCATCCCCAATGTCAACTTCTTCCAGCAAGTCAGCCGATGTAAAGCCTTGTCCCAACTTATCCATGTCATCTGGTTCTTCAATTGCTTCGTACATATCGTTCCTTTCGGCCCGATACTTGCCCAGACGCTTCTGCAGCCACTCGTCGTTTTGATCCATCTACTTGAGCTGCAGCCGATTGCACCAATCGGCTTTAGAGATACTGGCACGAATCCGTCCCTGGTAGCACTCAGGAAGTCGAACCCGGATAGATCACGCCCAGAAAGGCATGTGACATTGAATGTTGCCAATCAACAATCGATTCGGCTAATGCAATGCACGCCGATCATCAGCATGGATGACTTCAACTTCATCGTCAACCCATTGTACGAGTTGCTGGTGCATAGTAGACGGAACACACTGGTTGGCATGAAGCCAATCTCCCCAGCAGCACATTGTAGTTTCCCTGCACCTCAGCAACAAAGAAGGCGGTAGCCAAAGTCTTGCTTCCCACTGTGAGCTCCAAGCTGATAACTCCTTTGGCTTCTACTCCTTCTCCTCCTTCGAACCCATTTAACACCATGTTCGTCTTCATCAGGTCGCCATCATCTAGTTGTAGCTTCTTGAAGACAGAATATGGCATCAAGTTTACCACAGCGCCGCCATCCACCATCATCCTGGTGACCGGCTTGCCATCAATGTGTCCTCTGACGTACAGAGGCTTGAGGTGTTTCACCGGCTTGTCAGGTTTTTCGAAGACAACATTTTTGGGTCCAAAGTTGATTTGCAACCTCGCCTTCTTCCTCGACAGCACGGAACTCAGCCGGCAAGTAGTACACCATATTGATATCCACGCCTGTTCGAGCCGGCGATTCTTCATAATCCAGCAGATCTTCATCTGTCAAATTGCCTGACTCATCCATTGCCGACTCTGACATTGCTGGTTCTTCTTCTGCTTTTTCTCCATTGCGAGGTCATGAATTGCGAGGTCCTCACTTGCCGGCTTCTCTGTAGCCGGATCTTGAATTGCCAGCTCCTTTGCCGACTTGCCATTGCCAAATCTGCTGCTTCCACTTCGTCAGCCCATGAAGAATAGGTGATAGCCGGCGTAGCTGCCCCTTTATTTCAGCAGGACTTGAGATAGCTGCGTGGAAGCCGCCATAAGAACTGGCCTAGGAATCCACCTTTGAGTTGGCAACATTGGTCGCTCAACATTGAATTTGATGTCCCTGGATCACTCAGCTCCTTCTTCTGCCTTCTGCCTTCTCCCGGTTCCTTGCCCTTTGCAGTTTCCGCTTTTGTGTTTTTGTTATACCTGGCGGGTACCACTTTGGCTGAGTGTACTTTGGATCCCGGGGTTGAGCTTCGGCTTGACTGGATAGCTTCATGATCATTGGTTGCTGGCTTTGGCGCGATAGCAAGTATCGGCTCACTGTTTGCCGGCTCTGTAACCGGGTCCTTCAACTTTAGCACATGAGTTCCAACAACCAATAAGTTGTCTGAGACTAATCCGCCTTCTGGCTCCGCCTTTTTAGAGCCCTGCGCCTTGATCCGCCAATATGACGAGTCCCCGGGATACACAAGCCGACTTTGCACGGATTGTCGGGTTGCCCTGCGTTTGACCTCGTCAGCCGGCCTCTGATGCCGGCTACTTTCCTCCGCGGATGGTGACCTTGCACGTTTCCCATACTGCCACTTGCGTGACCTTGACCCGGCCTGGCGCACGTACTTGTTCAGCAGCATGTCAAAAGTTGGCTTTGCCTTCCTTGGTCTATATTCAACCTTGTTTGTCTTCCATCTGCCAACTTCTGGGCTCTTGGGCTTGATAAATCTAGGCAGCGACTTGTCTAGCCATGGTACTTGCCCCCCGAGTGCAGGATTCGTGACAGTAATCTTGATGACCTCCTGTCCTCCGGGTTGCTGGCTTACTGTGACTTGTCTCCCTGCCGCCTTGTTGAAGGCTTCTTTCCTGGGTTCACCAACAACAACATTAGATTTATTAGCGGCTTCGGCCGCCTCTGGCCAAAGAAGAACCTTCTTTCCCTCCAAGTCTAGCGCGTTTATTGGAAACGGCTGTGTGTCAATTGCCATGCCGGCAAAACTCAATCGTCCGTCATTGAGGGCCGATTGGATCTGTTTACGAAAAACATTGCAATCATTAGTAGCATGAGAGAAAGAATTGTGATACTTGCAATAAGCCCGCCGCCTTAATTCATCAGGCGATGGTATGACATGATTGATCCTAATCACTTTATCCTTTAACAAGGCATCAAATATTTTGTCACATTTGGCTACGTCAAAGCTACATCTTATTTCATCATCCCGATTCTTACGAATCGGCTTCAGATCATCACACAGGTAAGGTGGGACAACTTTAGCTCTATTTCGCCGGCAAAGAAGTGTTCATGAAACTTTTGCTCCAAATGAAACCAGGTATGTATAGAGTTAGGAGCTAAAGCCGAAAACCGAGAAAACGCAATGCCGGTTAAGGATAATGAGAACAGGCGAACTTTAATGTGATCATGATTAGCTTCGCCTAATTGAGCCAAATACTGACTAATATGTTCCCATGTTGTCTTACTATCCACCCCATTAAATTTGGCAAATTCAGGGACTCTATAACCAGGTGGATAAGGTTGCAGATCAAAATAATCGGGGTAAGGCTTAGTGTAAGTCCTATGTTTTGGCATCACCCCGAGTTTGTCAAAAGCTATTTGGTCCAACCTTCTCCTGAATTCGGCCAACGAATCGTCCATAACGGCCGATTGAGCCGTCACAAGAGAAGAATTGGCGGCAGGGCGAGCTTGCACCCAAGTAGCCGAATTTTGATTCGGCATTGACTCGTGACCCAAAATCCGCCTTGTTTGACCCGGCTGGCTTGCCGGATTAGGCACACTATGGATAGGAGTTGGACATGACAGCGTAGGCACAAGATGGTTTTCCCTGTTTTGACCGATCGGCTGTCTGTCCGATGGCTGATCATGGGGCGTGTTTTTCTTAACCTCTTCATGTTCTAGCATAAGATCGTAAATATTGGCAGTACCTTGCGAAACATGAAATTGAATTTCGGCTATCTGTTCAGAGGAAAAAAGGCTACTACTTACAGCGGGTTTGTCAATGTTGGCGTCCAGCGGTACAAATTCCGGCTCCTTGATCGGCGAGATTACACCTTGCCGATCTACCTTGAAGCTGGATAAGTACAGGTCTTGATCTTCTTGATCCCGCTTGGCTCGTAGCTCCTCGAACTCCTCATCTCTCTTTTTCTTCCACGCCTCCAGACCTTGGCGTTGTTCTTCCGACAACTTCTCGAGAGTTGGCTTGATGATGTTGTCGGTGCTGATGCTGGCAGCGTCGGTCTTGGAATTGGTCATTGCTGTCCAATTTTTAGATCGAATCTTCCCCAGCGGAGTCGCCAAAAATTATGTTGCGCTCGAAACGCGTCACACGAACACGTCCTCGTGTACCCGCGGTGCCGGGGGAGATACTCCGCAACTTGCCCCGCGGGAGGCCTACTTCCAACGCGATACGCAAGACAGCAAGCAGGCGCTTTTTAGACCAGACGCCCGGCCCCTCGGGAAGCCCCGTCTGAGGAAGCCGGCGACGATTGGCTGAACTAAGCCGGACTTGGCCGCTCTTAGCTCAGTTTTCGATACGCGGCGAAATCTAGATGAAGTCGCCGAACAACGGAAGCATGAACAAGGGTTTGGGGAGATAAAAGTAGGTTCTATTGATAGATTGTCGATTGTTTGCTTAATTTCAATCGGCCATCACCTCTCACATATATATGAGGCGGCTGGACTTTCCGTACAAGTATTGGACTTCTACAAAGCTTACAAATCATAGTCTAAGTCGAATCCATCTTCTAAAATAGGCAACTTCTTGGCCGGCAACGTTGGCTTCAAACTTGCTGGCTACTTTGGAAAGTTGCCTTTTGTCCTTCCGTGTGGGCTTTAAACTTGCCGGCTACTTTGGAAAGTTGCCTTTTGTCTTCCATATTGGCTTCAAACTTGCCTTCTTCCTTAGAGATGTGATATCTTGATCGGCTTTCGTATTGGACCGGGACTTCAGCATCCGTCCGGCTTCCTTTTTAGAAAGTTGCCTTCCATTTTCCGGCCTTGATCTTGGAAAGTTGTCTTCTCTTTTCCACCTTGATCTAGACCTTGAAAGTTGTCTTCTATTTTTCTGTCTTGATCGGTGGAAAGTTGACTTGCCGGCTTGTATTGACAAAGTTGGCTTCTTTTGTGCCGCCTTGTCTTAACAACGTTGACTTCTTGTCTGCCGCCTTGTCTTGACAACGTTGACTTCCCTTTTGCCACCTTGTTTTGACAAAGTTGGCTATGTCTTCAGGCAACTTTGCACTCCCGAATCCAGCTTCCGCCTTGTTCCAGTTGCCGGATTATTGGCTGCCTTCTTCCGGCCGTCTTTTCCTGGAAAGTTTCCCAGATCACCATTTTAGCCTTCTTTGCTGCCTTCTTTAAGCCGTCAAATCTTCCTTGAGCCTGAAACTGGCAATCTGCCAAAAACGGGTGCTAACAGGGGGCCTGAACCTGGGTAAACCTCGCTTGTCAGCCGTAGTTACTACCAGCGCTACCAAATCTCTCTCCCGATCTCAACCCTAGGTGCCTAACCATGGGATTTGTCGAGTTAACACCTCGTCAATTGGCGCCGTCTGTGGGAACGAGTGGCGCTGGATCCACGGTTTCGCCGGCTCCATCTGCATCAGCAACCGGCAGCTCGCGGTGATCATGACGGGACCGATCCGCTTCGGCTCCTTCGACTTCAAACCGCACTCGCCGGAACCTCAACCGGCAGACTCGGAACTGCAATCAGGTGCGAACGTATTTTCTGATGCTTCGAATCCTAACACTAACCAATCAGGGATGATCCACTCGGCGGACTCGCATCAATCCGAGGCACCTGCATCGCCTTCGTTTGGATCTGCCACAATGACGATTTCGTCACCCGCAAAACGGTGGCTTCACCTGCCCGGCTACGCCGCCATACTCAGCAACACCTTCAGAGATGCTGTCTCCAACACCTTCGGAGATGTTGTCGCCAACGCCTTCAGAGATGGCCACATCTACAACGACTACACCATCACCACTCGCGTCTCCATCGACTGAGCGCCTCGCACTCGCTCTAAACGGATCTACATCGACAGGGGCCCCAAGCGCATCATCGGCACGCCTCAGTACATAAGACGGATTCGATATGGACGTCGAGTCCATCCACACCGACTATAGCAGCGATCACGCCATGGTCGACTACTAACTCAACCCTGCGGGTACCTTCATCGGCAGCCGCAAAGGTAGCAAGGAGAGCAAAACTTCGCATGGCGCCCCCCTCCAAGTCTTCATGGTGATTGCGGAGGCGGTGGCGGCACAGCACCCGAAACTTCGGCGAGTGGCAAGAACCGTCCCAACGTGATGAGCTATCCGATGACGGTTACCATGCCAGACGGCCGTACAACCACCATCACAAAGGAGCAGGCAATCAAAGCAATCAAAGCCATACATGACTGTACCATGATGCCCGATAACTCGACACCCGAAGAGCTCGCGGCACACAAGTATATTTTCTGGCAGGAGAACTTGAAGCTGAAAAACTTACAGGCAGCACTCGACGAACGCAAAAAGGCGGCTAGTGCGTCAAGTGCACGCGTGCAGCGTTGTCAAACGTGCAGTCCTCTAGTCGGACGCACCACTCGCGGTCCAGATTGGAGCACCTGACAGAAGGCGAAAGAGCTGCGCTGACTCGCAACCTGGATGTATCATTCATGACGCATGATGAGACGGGATTCCTATCCCCAAAACAGCTCAGGGAGCTCTCATTTCCGTGGCTACGTACCTGCAAGCAACGCAACCCCCAGAAGGTGATCCTAACGTGGCCCTGCATCGCCAGCAGATCCGATCGCTTAAATTAGCGGGTGGAGCCCTGATCGCGGTCGACGACCCGCTCGGGAGGAAGCAGATCCCGCCGCAGAGATAATCGCGACCGCATAGTAACTATCCATGAAGACCGCGACCGGTCACGACGTGATCGTCGCGGAACTCGACAGCGCGAGGCGAGTGCCCCTCGATCCGAAAAAAGTAGAAGCAAAAGATCCACGCGGTCTCCTAGTAGCGACTCATACTCTGACGACGACCGCGAGCCTTGCGGTCATTGTGCTTCACTCGACGCGTACCGAGTCAAGGATGCCCAAAGGATTCAAACTTACATCCGAAACACCCAAGTTCGATGGCACTCAGGAGCCATCATCTTGGTTGGAGGACTAAAAGATAGCAGTCTCTTGTCAACGAGGCTCCACAACAACAGCAATGCAGTACATCCAGCTCATGATGTCGGGGACCGCGCGAGACTGGCTGAAAAGCCTACCTGAAGGCACATACGACTCTTGGGAGCACTTTCGGGAGACTTCATCAAAAATTTCTTCGCAACTTGCAATCGACCGCAACATTCACAGAACTACAAGCTTGCAAGCAGCGTTCAGATGAGCCGTTACGAGAGTACATCAGATGATGGACAACCATGGGTAACTCCGTGGGAATAGTATCGGAGGACATGGCAATCGATGCATTCACTCACGGAGTCACAAGGCGCGATCTCAGGAAGCATTAGGACGCGAAAAGCAAAGTCAATCGCACAACCATGAAGATAGCCAAGAGTGGGCAGATGGAGAAGACCTGGTGCGAGAACATCACGAGTCACCGCGTGGCAACGGCGACCACGGCAGCTGGGGCCGTAGAGAAGGTCGTGACAGAAGGCGCAAACACAAATCCCATCACTATGATGAAGCTGACGGAGTCGACCTCGTCGCGGCTGGCTACGCTGGCACCCGCGATGAGCGCGGTCGTAGCGTGGGTCGTTCGGATGATCGCAACAAGGCCGCCAGGATGATCATGGCGATTACGGCCAACGCAGCGACGGATACCGCAAGAGAGAGTGGCGCAAATGTCGCGACGACTCGCCTGATGGTTCGGGTGACCATGAGCTGGATGAGGAGTGCAGATTTCACATGTTCAAAGGCCAAGATGGCAAACTCCACTCCAGTCACCTGGTAAAAGACTGCAGAAAATTCACAAGGCTAACAAATACATACATAAAGCGCGTGCAATCCATTCCTGTTCAGCAGCAAAGGAGGTGCTCCACCTCCACCTCCTGCTCTTCCAGCTCCACCGGCAGCACACATGGCAGACGCGATACACCATCAGGCTCGCATCGAAGCACCGGAAGATCCGGTAGATCGATACCCCAGGCCCACGGGCAGATGAACATGATACAGAAGGGGCAGCCATCCAACAGGGTGCAGAAGTTGATCACTCGCCAGGTCAACATGGCGGTCATGGCGCCTCCGGCGTACCCGACTATCTGAAGGGGTCCGAAACTAGCATAACGTTCTCCCGCGAGGATCATCCCCCAGCTGTGGTTCGGCCAGGGCATGCTGCCCTGGTACTTGATGCTCAGATAGGTGGCTTCGCCATGACCAAGGTCTTCGTGGATGGAGCAAGCGGAATCAACATCATATTTGCAGACACGCTCCGTAAGATGAATCATTCAGTCGAAAACCTTCCAGAGTCAGAAACCACTTTCCATGGCATAGTCCCAGGCAAAGCAGTCTCGCCCTTGGGCACAGTACGACTCCCAGTAGTCTTCGGCGAGCCGTCAAACTTCAGAACAGAGAAGATCGATTTCGAAGTCGTCGACTGGAAGTCACAATATCATGCAATCCTTGGGTGCCCGACGTTCGCTCGGTTCATGGCAGTCCCACATTATGCTTACTTGATGATAAAGATGCCAGGACCCAAAGGAATTATCACCATAAGGGGTAACTTCCAGCGATCTGACAGTTGCGACAGGGAATTCCGCAAAATTTCCGAGATGTTCGGAATGCAAGAACAGCTCCAGGAGCTCTCCATCAACAACGACCGTAGCATATTTCCTGAGGCCAAGAAGCAGGCACCCGATGCCGCTTTCAGCGCAACAAACGACACGCAAGCACACCAAGTCCACCCGACGGATCCGTCCAAGACGGTCAATGTGTCATCAAGCCTAAACTCCACATAGGAAGGCGCGCTCGTGATGCATGTAAAATGCATACATGAACTTTGCATTATTTCTACTTATATTCCAGTCATATTTGCATCATATAAGGGTTATATCACTGTTTTATAATGATTTTGGGAATATTTGACATGTTTCCTATTTTTATGGAATTAACCCTGCGCAGGCAGAAAACCCTATTTCTTTCCTTTTATGTTTCAGGGACCCAAACGACGTCCAAATGACCTGCAAATTTACGGGCGTCAATATTTGGAAGGAAGAAGACTTGTGGGCGAAGGAAGCGAACAAACGGAGCCACGAGGGCCAAAAGGAGTGGGCCCACGCGGCCCATGTACCTGGCCGCGTGGGACCCCCCATCTTGGGCCTCGAGCTCCGCTGCCGTCGATCTTTCCTCCACCGACTCCGTTTTGACCTAAAAACGCCTATAAAAATTATCCCCCGACGTTCTCTGGAAGGAGCGCCGCAGAAACACAGAAACACCGAAACAGAGACCTGAGCTGTAGATTGGAGGGGGAAAACTCCGGGGGGCGCTGCCGGCGTGGTCTCCATCTTCTCCAACGACTTCTCCACCGTCTCCATGATGAAGAGGGAGTAGTCCACCTCTGGACTATGGGTTTGTGGAAGTAACTTATGTATCTCTCTCTCGAGCTTCACTAATTAGTACCGTATGAGCTGCTGAACATGATTACGGTCATCTATGTAATACCTTTGTGGTGGATCTTTTTATGAGTTAATATATGTTTGAGATTGCAATGGTTTTGTTTCAGTTATGAAAGTAGATGCATATTATGTACCCCTTCTTATTTACTTGTTATGATCAAGCATGTTTATGAGAGCGTGTGAGGGGAACGTGTGCATTAGTTGGAGTAACGGGGGGTGGCTAGTGCGTGAACGTGAGAGAAAGTTCCGCGATCCACTTGGGTGTTTTACCTTACTTTGTTACCTCACTAGGGATAAAAAGAAATACCATGCTACCGGAGATGTGGGTGTGACCATTGCCACTACTCCATGACTAGATCTAGCATGTTCTTATTTTAACTTCATGTCATGATACTTATTGCTATACTCTGAGTTATCTTAATTATCGAGGTGTTATGATTTAGTTCGCATCTTGGTGGAGTATAAGAGAGACTAATAACCAAAAGGTCTCTATGTTAGGACGTGATGCCCATATAATTATAACTTGTCATTAAACTGTTGTGTTGCAATCTCATATGTCAACTCTAGTGTTCCATTGTCTACCACTTTATTAAAGAGAGAGTGCATTTGTGAAACCATGAACCCCGGTCCATTTTTAATCATAAGAAACACCTTTCCAACAACTTTTACCACTTTTCCATTTTCTGCCATTATTAAATCCGAAAATACAAAAACACTTTTACATCTTGCATTCATCATAAAAAACCAAAAATATCATTTATCATTGCTACCACCATCCTTGCATATTTATTTACCACCATTGCATGTTTATTTCTTGTTTGCATTGCATATTATCTTGATATCATTCTAACACCTTGTGCTTGACAACCACTAGGTGAGGTTGAGGACCAAAACATTTACTTTGTTTTGTAGGTAACCAAAAGAAGGATAGGAAGATAAATCTTCACTACTGATTCCCCGAGAGTTCGATATTAAACCCTCGAGTCACCCTCGTGGGGAAAACACGTCTTCCACTTACTACACACTCTGCACTTGGAGTCTCAACCTAACCCATTTACTTTTCACGCAGGTAACCACGCGAAGGGCTAGCAACTGTTTTCTGGCGCCATTGTGGGGTAACAACGTGAAGGGCCATCAAGACTGTTTTCTGGCGCCGTTGCCGGGGAATCATTGCTGAAAGGTTTATCCTCACCAAGTCAACTTCATCACCAACTTGTGCTAACACCTAAGCTTGGGGAGGTTGCACCTACGTGAGCATCATCTTATCCATCTTTACCTTCAAAGCAATTTATTTGTTTTGTCATTGTCTTGCATTTGTTATTTCGGTTTGCATATTTATTTTCAGTTTTGCATAAAAAATTAAAAAACACATAAAAACTTGCATAATGGAAAAGAGAACCTTCTGGCCATTTAGTGTTAAGAACTTTCCTCAAGATATGAATATCCCTGTTGAGAAATGTGAGGTAGATCCTAATATCATGAAAGCAATTTATGAATACCGTTTTTATGGGAAACCAAAAGAAGATCCCATACCTCATCTTAAGAAGTTTAATGAAAGGTGCAAAATGTTAAATTTGAGCCATGCTAATATTAAAATTAAGCTTTTTCCTTACTCCCTAGGTGGAAAAGCCTTAGATTGGATATTGAGATGGCCACCTGGAAATTTTAGCACTTGGTTTAATTTAAAAGCTGCATTCATTGAAAGATTTTGTTCCATTGAAAAGGTTTGTAATCTTAGACAAATAATTATCACCTTTAAACAAGAAGAGGATGAACCTCTAGTGAAAACATGGGAAAGATTTAGAGGTATAGCTTTTGGAATGGAACATGGTCTTAGGGATTGGATGCTCATGCATGTGTTTTATAGAGGATTGTCTGAAACCTCTAAAGTCTTTTTGGATAATGAATGTGAGGTTCTTTTATGAATACTGCTGCTACTGACACTCACTATTTACTTGATGGCTTGCTTTTGGAAGTGAGAATTAAAGAAAGTTTAGAAAAAGCCCAAGTACCTGAAGATGTGTTTGATGACCGTTATGAAATATTTAACCTATATAATAGAAAAGAAAGTTGAAGAAGTTAAAATGCTTAGTGAAGTAAAGGAACCATTGCTTGACTTAGAGAATTGTAGCTTGCATGAATTAATATCTATCTTACAAAAATTTGCAAGTGATCCTTCCATTAATGTTAACCAAGCTGGTTTTGGTTCTTATATTGCTAATCATGTGTTAAAAGAAAAGATTGCTAGGTACAACCAAGAGGCTATGATACCACCTAAGCTTGGGGATGTATGGATTCCCAAAGTCCTAGTAACCATTGGAAAAGAGACACACCATGCTATACTTGATCTAGGATCTAGTGTCTCTGTTTTATCTAAAGAACTATATGAAGTACTTGAATTGAAAAATCTTGAAAAATGCTCTATTGAACTTGCACTTGCTGATGATTCCATTAAACATGCTTTAGGAAAAGTAAGTGATGTTTTGGTAGAGTTACATATGACATTTGTGCCTGTTGATTTTCTAATCATGGATATGGGGAATAAAACCTCTAGTCCAATTATTCTTGGAAGACCTTTTCTTCGTACTACAGGTGCTATCATTGATTCAAAAGAAGGGAATGTGAAGTTTCAGTTTCCACACAAGAAATGTATGGAACACTTCCCAAGGAAGAGGGCACATCATTCAAGCTCCCTCATGAGCTTCGTCCACAATAAACATCAAGTAAGAAGCCTAGCTATATGGCTATAAAGAAAGCGCTTTACGGGAGGCAACCCGGTTGTTTTTATTTGTGATTTTCTTTGTGTCCTCTTGCTGTAACAAGAGACTTAGTGTTTAGTTTAGTTTCTGGAATTTTTAATAAAGTGCCAAGTTTTACTCATTTTGGTTGAAAAGTTGCTTATAGCGTTCGGAGATATTATTCCTGCACGAATCTGTGCACGGTATGATTTTTAATTCTTATTCTGTAACTCCGAATGAGCTCATATTTAAACTGTAATGCAACTTTTCATCCTCTGTATGCATGAATTTTTCGGAATTTTCGACAAAGTTAAGTAGGGTAGAAAAATACGTTTAGCTGCTGCTGTTTTTTGGACAGATTCTGTCCCATTTTGTTTGATGCATGCTTAGAACTTTTAACATGAATCTTTTTGATCCAATTGAGTTTATGAGTAGGCATACAACATTATACATTTCTGGACATTCATATGAATTTTTGTCTAAGGATTATATGCAGCAAGAAATCTATTTGTTTATCACTACTAATGTGCCCCACAGAAAAAGAAATGGGAGAAACGGTGTTTTGAAGTTTTTTCACAGGGATTAGAGGAGATGCACCAAGAGCTATCCAAGGATGGTGAAGACCATAAGCTTGGGGATGTGAAGACAACCCCACTGGACCTACACACTCTCGGTTTGCACACGTCTAACTTCTGTTTTTCGATCGAAACACTTTATCGCATAAACTTGGAGCGTCTTTTTGTTTGTTTAGGTTAGATTTTTATTTTGTGAGACCACCACACTATCATTTATATATGAGAGAGCTACTGGAAATTTGGGTTGAATTATGTTGGATGCTATTATAAGATTGGGAAAAGGGATGTTAAGTTAATTTTAAAAGATACATATAATTGCATGATTCATGAGCTTGTTAATGAGTAATAATTTGCAAATATTTTATCAAGAGCTATCTTTATTCATGTTTTGATGCTAAATGTTATTCTACCTTGTTTAACATGGATTAGTTAGTTCTATGGACACTCATGCATGCATTTAGATGGTCAACTTTCTCCCTCTTGCTAGCCCAAAAATTCCAACAAGCAAAAACTTGTTTCCAACACCTTCAACCAAAGTTTTTCCAGTGAGTCCACCATATCTACCTATTAGCTTTATGCTATTCCGAGTATGTTTATCATGATATTTGTGTTATCTATACCTCTGAATGAAAATGCTTATGTTGTTAATTGTTGTGGGAAAAGTTGGTTATATAGCTCTCGCGAACTTGATGCACACTTTACTTTCATTGCATAAATAAATATGACCCATTGTGATTAAAATTATGAAGTTGTGGACTTGACAAATGTCTTTGGTTGAGAGTTAGCCATATGTGCTGTCACATGGCAAGCTTTCAACATTGCACATCATCTCATTTAGTTGATATCATGTACTTTTGTTTATGGATGCTTACCATGGGTGAAATAAATGGGAAATGAAGTGAGTTTAAATGAGTTTGTATAAATGGTTAGAGAGACGCCTGGGCCGCTAATCTAAGCCATGCATCATTCATGGTGGAAATTTACTTACATGCTATGGTGAACCTTCTGTGATACACCTTACAATAAAAAGCTATCCAATGGTAAATAAAAAGGGTGTTGAGATTGTTCATTATGTTTGTTTGTCTTGTCATTTTGATATGGGCTTGTTCCATATCCTGGGACAAGAGGTACCCCAGTTGACGCTCTTAATGATACTATTATTACTTACAATGATATTTAACTTGAACTTGCTTTGTTTTCCAAGTTGAGTAACACATGGAGTAGGTACTTGTATTCAAGGGGCATGAGACTTTCAACCTGTACTTTGTCAAGCACACTACTCTATTGCTTTCACTTTAAACTTAATCATTCAAGATGCTATGATAGGGGAATGAGAGCTTGACACCAAGGATTACCATATTACAATCATTGACTTAAGTAGAGAAGTTCAGAAGTTAGATGAAATTTATTCATGCTTTACCTCTACTCATATATATATCTTTCCAAAGTGTCCACCTTTTATATTCAGATTTTCACCAATACTCTATGACCATTGTAGGATGTTCTTACTTATTATTATGCATACATGTGGTCCATAGTACTTTTCTCTATGTTACACTTTGTGAATTATCATTGAACATCCTTGCATTGAATACTTGATATCACTTCATAAACTATCTTGCATATTGCTACTCCTTTTAAGAATGAATCATTTGACTCTATGTAGCAATAGTAATCATCTTTGATATCCATTGATAGTATTAAATTGCAAAGTCCATGTTAGTTTTATCACCTTCATACTCGAGGACGAGTATAGGTTAAGCTTGGGGATGTTGATGCATGTAAAATGCATACATGAACTTTGCATTATTTTACTTATATTCCAGTCATATTTGCATCATATAAGGGTTATATCACTGTTTTATAATGATTTTGGGAATATTTGACATGTTTCCTATTTTTATGGAATTAACCCTGCGCAGGCAGAAAACCCTATTTCTTTTTTAATGTTTCAGGGACCCAAACGACGTCCAAATGACCTGCAAATTTACGAGCGTCAATATTTGGAAGGAAGAAGACTGTGGGCGAAGGAAGCGAACAAACGGAGCCCGAGGGCCAAAAGAGTGGGCCCACGCGGCCCAGTACCTGGCCGCGTGGGACCCCCATTGGGCCTCGAGCTCCGTTGCCGTCGATCTTTCCTCCACCGACTCCGTTTTGACCTAAAAACGCCTATAAAAATATCCCCCGACGTTCTCTGGAAGGAGCGCCGCAGAAACACAGAAACACCGAAACAGAGACCTGGAGCTGCAGATTGGAGGGGGAAAACTCCGGGGGGCGCTGCCGGCGTGGTCTCCATCTTCTCCAACGACTTCTCCACCGTCTCCATGATGAAGAGGGAGTAGTCCACCTCTGGACTATGGGTTTGTGGAAGTAACTTATGTATCTCTCTCTCTCGAGCTTCACTAATTAGTACCGTATGAGCTGCTGAACATGATTACGGTCATCTATGTAATACCTTTGTGGTGGATCTTTTTATGAGTTAATATATGTTTGAGATTGCAATGGTTTTGTTTCAGTTATGAAAGTAGATGCATATTATGTACCCCGTTCTTATTTACTTGTTATGATCAAGCATGTTTATGAGAGCGTGTGAGGGGAACGTGTGCATTAGTTGGAGTAACGGGGGTGGCTAGTGCAGTGAACGTGAGAGAAAGTTCTGCGATCCACTTGGTGTTTTACCTTACTTTGTTGCCTCACTAGGGATAAAAAGAAATACCATGCTACCGGAGATGTGGGTGTGACCATTGCCACTACTCCATGACTAGATCTAGCATGTTCTTATTTTAACTTCATGTCATGATACTTATTGCTATACTCTGAGTTATCTTAATTACTGAGGTGTTATGATTTAGTTCGCATCTTGGTGGAGTATAAGAGAGACTAATAACCAAAAGGTCTCTATGTTAGGACGTGATGCCCATATAATTATAACTTGTCATTAAACTGTTGTGTTGCAATCTCATATGTCAACTCTAGTGTTCCATTGTCTACCACTTTATTAAAGAGAGAGTGCATTTGTGAAACCATGAACCCCGGTCCATTTTTAATCATAAGAAACACCTTTCCAACACTTTTACCACTTTTCCATTTTCTGCCATTATTAAATCCGAAAATACAAAAACACTTTTACATCTTGCATTCATCATAAAAAACCCAAAAATATCATTTATCATTGCTACCACCATCCTTGCATATTTATTTACCACCATTGCATATTTATTTCTTGTTTGCATTGCATATTATCTTGATATCATTCTACACCTTGTGCTTGACAACCACTAGGTGAGGTTGAGGACCAAAACATTTACTTTGTTTTGTAGGTAACCAAAAGAAGGATAGGAAGATAAATCTTCACTACTGATTCCCCGAGAGTTCGATATTAAACCCTCGAGTCACCCTCGTGGGGAAAACACGTCTTCCACTTACTACACACTCTGCACTTGGAGTCTCAACCTAACCCATTTACTTTTCACGCAGGTAACCACGCGAAGGGGCTAGCAACTGTTTTCTGGCGCCATTGTGGGGTAACTACGTGAAGGGCCATCAGCTCGTCGAATTCCTCCGTGAGAACTAGGAGATCTTTGCCTGGTATCCGGCCGACATGCCAGGTATTCCCAGGGAATTCGCCGAGCACTCCCTCCAACTTTTTCCAGATGCTAAGCCTGTGAAGCAAACTATGCGCCGGTTCTCCGAGCCGAAACGCGCAGCCATCGGTGAAGAAGTCGACCGATATTGGACGCGAAATTCATTCGAGAGATCAAGAAGTTAGATTGGGTAGCCAACCCCGTCCTGGTGCCAAAAAAGAATTAAAAGATCCTCCGCATGTGCGTCGACTTCACCGCCCTCAACAAATGATGTCCCAAGGACTACTTCCCCCTGCCGCGTATCGACCAGATTGTCGACTCTGCGGCAGGCTGTGAGCGCTTATCCTTTCTGGATGCCTACTCGGGCTATAACCAGATACGGATGAGAAGAAGATGAAGACAAGACTGCCTTCATCACACCATACGGTGTCTACTGCTACACCACTATGCCCTTTGGGCTCAAGAATGCGGTTGCTACGTACCAACGCATGATGCAAAACTGCCTTCGAAAGCAAATCGGACGCAACGTCCAAGTCTACGTGGATGACATTGTCATCAAAACAAAAAAGGAGTCGATGCTCCTCGACGACCTGCACGAAACATTCACGAACCTCAAGCACTACAAGATCAAGCTCAACCCCAAGAAATGTGTCTATGGCGTGCCAGCCAGATAGCTCTTGGGATACCTTGTCTCAGCACGAGGCATTGAGGTGGACCCGGAGAAAATACAAGCTATCCTGACTATGCCGCCTCCGACTAAACTCAGGGAGATACAGAAGTTGGCAGGCAGAGTCGCAGCACTTAGCAGGTTCATCAGCAAATTAGGTGAGAAAGCGCTTCCGTTCTATCAACTGATGAAAAAAGCAGATACTTTCGAGTGGACGCCAGAAGCCCAAGCAGCCTTCGATGACCTCAAGCAAATGATGACAAGCCCTCCGATCCTCGTGGCACCTCACGAACGCGAGCCGCTTCTTCTATATGTCTCCGCCACAAATCGGGTGGTCAGTACCGTGCTTGTGGTCGAGCGCATGGAAGGACACCCCCACGGCGTACAGAGACCTGAATATTACCTTAGTGAGGTCCTCTCCATATCAAATCAGCGGTACCCGCACTATCAAAAGCTCGCATATGCTGTGTTCATGACATCGCGAAAAGTAGCACACTACTTCGCCGAGCACCCGATAACAGTTGTTAGTTCAGCGGCGCTCCGCGATATCCTCACAAATCCTGATGCAACAGGGCGAGTCACCAAATGGGTCATTGAACTAGGACCTCGAGATATCAGCTATGAGCACCCGAAGGCGATTAAAGCACAAGTTCTTCCTGACTTCACCACCGAGTGGATATAAGCCCAGCTGCCCGCAGTCCCTGATTTGTCCAACTCCTGGACCATGTATTTCGATGGCTCGAAAAATAATGAAGGCGCGGACGCAGGCATTATTCTCATATCACCAAAAGGCGACAAGCTCCGCAACATCCTGCAGATGGGTTTCCCTAAACCCTCCAACAATGAGGCAGAATACGAAGCTCTGCTACACGGCATGAGGATGGCAAAGGCATGCGGCTGCACTCGACTTATGATCTACGGCGACTTGAACCTGGTGGTGCAGCAAACTATGAAGGCCTGCGACGCTACAGCAGATAACATGATCGCATATCGCGACCTGTACAACACCATGGAAGGCAACTTCGACGGGTGCGAGTTGCGCCACATCGGACGTGAAAGCAACGAAGAAGCAGACATGCTCGCCAATCTCGGGTCCATGATAACCCACAAGTATATGGGATCGCGTGTAGCGTTTTCGATAAGTAAGAGTGTCGAACCCAACGAGGAGCTAAAGGTAGGATAAGTATTTTCTCAAGTTCTATCAACCACTGATACAACTCTACGCACACTAAACGTTTACTTTATCTAGGAAATAATACTAGAGTAATAATACGGGTATGAGAGATAGCTTTGCAGGATAATAAGTGCAAGAAAGTAAATGTTAGTGCTGCAGCAATAAAGTACACTAAGTAACCATAAACTAACAGTACCATGAGTGTGGAAAAGTGGTAGTAATTGTGATGGATTTGTCCAAGATTAATTACCGAATATATAGGGTTCATTGTCTTCGATACAGTTTTCTATGTGGGAGAGGCTAAATATACATGCACTCCACTACTTGGGATTACAAGTACTATATGATTGGATTGTTAGAAAGCATCCGCGAATACTAACAATGCATTAAGGTTTCCCCAACCATAGCCTTAAGTTTAAGGTCCTCTTACTCCCATACGTGTAACTAACCGGTTCGCGCCCGTAGGTTTCTGTCACTCCGACAGGACTCTCCCCTTCGTTTACAAATACTACCAACCCGTGATGTTTGATCCATGCGCGCACAAGTATAATGGATACCAAAGGACGGTACCATATCAACATACAACTCTAATGAACCAAAGACATTCAACCAAGCAATCAAAAGACAAATAAACTACACAAACATGTCATAGATCATAGGATAAATATTATGGCATCAAACAACATGTTTACATAGGACGGTACAGAGGTTTGTGGGAGGATGAACCACTGAATACAAGGAGGAGTTGGTGATGGAGATGGTGGTGAAGACGGCGGAGAGGCAGCGCGTGTCGGAGACTATCTCAGAAGCCAGGAATCGAGCAAGGGGCTGAACACAACGTCAAACAAATCCTCAACAACCTCGGCGACAGTGCTCGTCGAGCTCGGTGAGGAACATCACGACAGAGAAGGAACACGAGCCGCTACCCAGGTTCAGGGCCACCGCGAGGTGTAAAGACCCTACGTCCTGCTAAGATGTATTGCACTACTTGGAGAGGTTCACAGTACAATGTGCTTGCCGAGGCCACAGCTATGGCTATGGTGGACTATGGTAGAAGGAGCTCCGTCTTCCTCCTTGAGACGTAGCTGGTGGAGTGTAGAATGAGTTGATGAATGCGGGATCCCCTCCTTGGTCGTACGCTGCCTCCTTATATACTGCCTCGGTCCTCTTCCCCCAAAACTACAGGCGGGAAGGGAATCCACATGGTGGCAAAGGTGGAGCGCAGCGCACGGCGTCGGGTTGTCCATGGACGCGGTCCATGGCAGAGAGCACGTCGTCTTGGCAGAAAGAGCCACCGTCCATCCAGGACGGTGGGCTGGCGCTGCAGAGTCTCGTGGCGTGCCCCACGGTGACGTCGCGCTTGGAGCGTAGCGGCGGCCGGTCGCTTTATCACCAAAATGGCAATCCTTGGAGTTCGCTTTGCTTGCCCCAGCTTTGTTGACTGCTTTATACACGAGAATGGCAACTGCGGCGTCGTCGTCACCGCGCGCAGGCGCGCACGTCACTCTGCGGCGGGCGCAAAGCCCATGTGAGCTCTGCAGCGGGTGCAGGAGCTTACTTCCACTCAAAGGAACCCCGCGAGGGCCTGGAGCCTCGCCGAGGTTCTGTAGTACTTGACGCCTCGCGAGGGAGGCCTCGCGAGGGTGGCGCGGAGATGCGCCAGGACTTGGTGGTTTTCTGGGCAGGAGAGGCCCTCCCGAGGCAGAAGTCCCTCTCGAGGCCCATCGGGCTGAGCGTCTGGTCCTTGGCAGAGAAGCCCAGCAGAGTGAAGAAACCCTCGCGAGGGAAAAGTCCCTCGCGAGGCTCGCCAGGCTGAACGCCTGGTCCTTAGCAGAATTTCCCGCGGAGCGTCGAGGGTTGTGGCAGGCTGGCCCATGGTACCCCGGTTACCACTGGGCCGACAGTAGCCCCCGGGCCCGCGATGGGCACGCTGGAGTTTCACAGACGCAGGCGAAGCATCGTGGGCCCAAAGAAGCCTGCTTAGCCCGAGACACGTGGAGAGCCGCGGCCAGACACGATCCCACGATCTCCTCTGTAGTAACGGGCATAGTGGTGGGTCCCGCCACGTCCTGGCAACGGCTCGATGAGCCGATATAAAGGCGGAAAGCTCGGCGCAAACGACCATTGCTCCAGTCGTTCCCCTTTCGCCTCCTTCTTCCTAGCACACAATCTCCAAGCTTTCCTTCGCAATCTCGCGGCAATGGCGCCCAAGAAGGCCACCGTCTCCAAGAAAGGCAAGACGGTGGTGCAGGAGAGCGAGCGTGCCGCGATGCGGCAGGACGGCGACCTCAAGCCGGCTCTGACCGGCTTCCGCATCGAGAAGGAGGCG
The DNA here is from genome assembly GCA_947311845.1 of Poa pratensis. Taxonomy (NCBI): domain Eukaryota; kingdom Viridiplantae; phylum Streptophyta; class Magnoliopsida; order Poales; family Poaceae; genus Poa; species Poa pratensis. The sequence continues at coordinate 35,386,661 of CAMZMU010000050.1, read as the reverse complement.
CAGCTGGACAAGGTGCGCCACATGGCGGCCTCCGAGATCAACGAGCACGGCGCCACGGTGCTCAAGCTGGCGAACAATGCCTGCGGTAGCCTCTACCCCATCTTCTTGCACACCCTCTACGCCGGGCTCGTGCCTCCCTTCTCCGACTTCTTTCTGGTGGTTCTGGAGCGCTACCAGATCCAGATTCTTCACCTCCACCCCAACTCCATCCTCATCCTTGCCATCTTCGCCTATCTCTGCGTGGCGTACATTGGCATTCCGCCCTCGGTGGACCTCTTCCGTAGCTTCTATGTGCCCCGGTTCACGGCGAACAACGAGCGGTCGGGATGCGTGTCCTTTCGCATCACCCGAGACAGCGGCACCGCCTCCCGAGGCCTCCGCTCCTCCAGGAGACTGTGGAGCGCTACCGCCGGAGGGACGAGGCGGCCCAGGCGCAGCGTGAGGAGGTGCTGCGCTTCGCTGAGGAGACCCACGCCAGCGTGGTCCGCGAGGTTGAAGAGGCCCTCGCAGACTTGGGTGCTAGGCGCGAGGCTCTCGAGGCGGAGACTGAGGCCAAGCACCAGGAGCTGGCGGCGCGCGAGGCGGCAGTCACCACCAAGCACCAAGAGCTTGTGGACCGCGAGGCAGGTATCATCGCCGAGTCGGAGACCGTGCGGCAGAACTTGGAGAAGTTCCGCGAGGATCTGCGCATCCGCGAAGGGCTGATCGTGCAGCACGGGCAGAACTCGACTCCCGAGTCTGAGCTGCGCAGGCACGAGGAGCAGGTTGAGCAGATCGAGAGAGATCAAGCCGCGCAGCAGGAACACCTGGAGTCTCGTGAGAGCAAGGTGGCCCAGGACGAGGAATTCTACAAGAAACGCCTCGCGCAGACCAACGAGAACCTATGCAAGGAGGAGACGATGAAGAGGAGTCCGCGAGCAAAGAGAAGCTCTTCCGTGACAGCTGCTCCAAGGAGTTCGCGAGGAAGGTCAAGCTGCAGGAGGAGCGCTTCACGAAGAAACGCGACGAGCTCAACGCTCGCATCGGGGAGCTCGAGCAACAGAAGAAGCGATTTGACTCCCGTCTCCAGGTTGCTGTGGAGGCCTGGAAACGCGCGGAGCAGGACCTTGCTTCCTTGACGCAGGACATGAGCGAAATGCAGCAGCAGGTGGGGCCTGTTGTAGAGCTTGTCGAGGAGGCCCGGCAGAGCGCTCAGGCTGCACGGGTCCTGTCGCGCCAGCGGGAACGCATGTTCCTCTCCTTGGTGAGCCGTGCGCGGACTGTCGCGGGCCGCCTGGGATCCGAGGCCCCCGCACTCCCTACCGAGGGGAATGCTGATGTCGCCACCTACCTCGGCTTCTTCGAGCAGCTCCTCACCAGCCTTGAGGAGGTTGTGACGAACCTCGACGACCCGACAACGAGAGCCGCGAGCTCCTTGGCGTCACGGTCGGTCAAATCTTCGCCAACCTTGCGCATCTCCACCCCAGCTTCAACTTCGCGACCGTGACGGAGCCCCTGGATCGGAAGCTCGCCTCGAAGCTGGACGCCTCGGTGTGGGAGGACGTGGAGAAGTACGTCCAGCGCTTCAAGAGGGTCGAGGATGACTCGGCCCAGGAAGGCGGCGGCGAGGCAGGCGCTGAGGAGGAGGACGACGAGGCTGTTGACGGCGATGACGACGACAGCCCTGCTGCTTAAGCCGCTCCCGCGGAGTGATGTGCCTGGAGCACTAGTTATCTTAGGATTTGATATTTCCACTTTGTAATGGCTTGTAAAGGCACCTTTATTTTATGCAAGTGTGAGTGCCCTCGGGAGGCCTTTTATCTGTTTCCTCATGTCTTTTTCGCTCTACGTCGTTAGGACCCTGCTTTCAGCGCAAATAGCACCGCCGCTTCGGTATGCCGGAGTCAGGGCTCAACAAGGCCGGGGGGTGCATAAGGCTTAGAGAGGTAAGAGCTCTCGAGGCACGATGCTCGGGAGCTCCCCTTTGACGTGCAAGCAGCCCATGAGGCATAAGAGAGAAAAGAGAGGCTTGAGGGCGACAAAACCAGCGAGAGGGAAAAACTCGTGAGACGTAAGTTCTGGACTTAGATTTTGCGAGACGTTTTCCTTGTAGAGGGTGTTGTGTTCCCTGGCGAGGCGTTTCCCCTCTCGAGGTTGCCCGAGGCTGGTTTGGAGCTCCGCAGCCTTGTAGGGCGTTTTGTTTTCTGCGTTGGAGAGAGAGAGGCATACCCACAAGCAATGCACGGTTGTACAACTCATGCGCGCTCATAGGTTTCCTCATGTGTATCTCACTAGGAGAGTAGGCACCAAGGTCCTTGGTGAGGTGACGTGCATGGGAGATGGCCCATGAGTCAGAGCTCTTTGGTGAGATAACGGTCGTGGGCGGAGAACCACGAGTCAGAGCTCAGATCCTTTGGGTTTTGCGATGCTGCTGGGATGCTCCCGAGGCACAGACACCGTGCTCAGCCCCCGCTCGCGAGGTGCACATGGGAAAAAATGTGAGCGCGAATGAATGTTAGAAAAACAACTCACCAAGCAATATTACATAACGGCGCTGAGGCGCAAAGGTTCATGATGACCTGAAATTGTTCATTACACTTGGCGAGGCCAAGACAAAGTCCGCCATGTCTGGGCATGGGGTTCCACATGGTGTGGCTGAGGCTTCTCGCTGCCCGTGGCGACGTGTTGTAGAGAGCTCTCAGTGGAGATGGCCCTCGTGAAGGGAAAAGCTTTGTGAAGCTTGGAGGTGAAGGTGCATGCTTCCTCTTGAGACAAAAAATGCCTGCTGCGACGTGATCACGGGTAGAACTTGCGTAGATGCTCGATGTTCCACGGGTTTTTGACCGGGGTACCGTCTTCCGTCTCGAGGCGTACCGCGCCGGGCCTGGCGATGTGCGCGACCCTGTAGGGGCCTTCCCACATGGGTGAGAGCTTGTGGAGGCCCTCTCTGGAGAGAATCCTCCTCAGGACGAGATCGCCTGTCTCGAGGGTGCGCGGGCGTATGTGGCGGCTGTGGTAGCGACGCAGATCTTGTTGGTACTTCGCCGCCCGGAGAGCAGCACGGCGACGTAGTCCATCGAGCAGCAGTAGGTCGTCGTTGTGGAGCTCCTCTTGATTGTCCTCGTTGAAAGCAAGGATCCATGGGGACCCATGCTTGATCTCGGTGGGGAGGACTGCTTCAGCGCCATAGACGAGGGCGAACGGTGTTTCTCCAGTGGGCTTCGTGGCGGTGGTGCGGATGGACCAGAGCACAGAGGGGAGTTCTTCAATCCAGTTCTTGCCGTGAGCCTTGAGGCAGTTGAAGCTTCTTGTCTTGAGGCCCTTGAGCACTTCAGCGTTTGCTCGCTCAGCCTGGCCATTGCTTCGTGGGTGGGCCACCGAGGCAAAGCAGAGCCGGGTGCCGAGTCTTTCGCAGTAGGCCCTGAAGGTGCCACTGGTGAACTGTGAGCCGTTGTCGGTGATGATGCGATTTGGCACGCCGAAGCGGCAGGCCAGGCCTCTGATGAACTTCACTGCTGATCTCGCCAGGATGCTGCGCACCGCTTCGACCTCCGCCCATTTGGTGAACTTGTCAATAGCGACGAAGAGGTAGCGGTAGCCCCCGCTGGAGCGTGGGAATGGTCCTAGGATGTCCAGCCCCCAGACCGCGAAGGGCCAGGAGAGCGGGATGGTCTGGAGCCCCAGTACAGGCTGATGGACCTGCTTGGCATGGAACTGGCATGCCTCGCAAGCTTGGACAACGGTGGTTGCGTCTTGAAGCACTGAGGGCCAGTAGAATCCACTCCTGAAGACCTTCCCGCGAGGGTGCGAGATGATGAGTGGTGGCCACATTCTCCTCGGTGTATGTCTTTGATCAGCTGGCGGCCTTCTTCAGGGGGGACGCATTTCAATGCAACTCCATTTGGATGCTTGCGGTACAGGTCTCCCTCGTGAAGGCAGTATGACTTGGCCTGTCGAACAATTCTCTTTGCTTCTGCATCCTCTTCAGGGAGGACTCCGTCCCTGAGGTACTCCTTGAGCTCGTCAATCTAGCCCATCTCTTGATGTGTCATGGCCAACAACAGGTGTTCTCCTGAGGGTGGACCGCAGCTCGGTGCTCCAGATGTTGGTGCTGGCGGGAGCTCTTCGTCGGTGTCCATGCTGGCTGCTTCTTTTGGCTGTTTCACCGACGTCCTGGTGAGCCTTTCCTCGAACACGCCTGCCAGCTGAGCCTCTCTCCGCGACGCTCGCCTGGCGATGTCATCAGCTTCCTGATTCTCCCTTCGCGGGATGTGCCTGAGCTCCATCCCCTTGAAGTGCTTCTCGAGCTTGCGAACCTCCTCGAGGTAAGCGGTCATGTGACCGTCCTTGGGAGTGTAGCTCTTGTTGGAGAAGCTGACGAGGAGCTGGGAATCACCCTTGATGAGTATGTGCTTGATGCGAGGGCGATTGCGGCTCTGAGCCCGGCGAGGAGGCCTTCGTACTCGGCGATGTTGTTGGAGACCTTGTCAGTCGTGAAGCACAGCTGGACGGCGTAGTAGAGCTTGTCGCCTTTTGGTGAGGTTAGGACGACGCCAGCCCCTACGTTCTGGCATGCGAATGCCCAGTCGAAGTGCATGGTCCAGTGGTTTGGCACTGTGTCTCCAGCTGGCGTGGTTTCTGCCTCTTGAGGCTCTCCTCACTGCGTGTCCGTCCATTCGGCGACGAAGTCCACAATACCCTTCCCTTGATGACCCTGGTGGTGTCGAAGCGCAGGCCAAAAGGTTGTAGCTCAATGTTCCATCCTGCGACGCGATCAGTGGCGTTTGGGTTGCGCAGGATTTGCTCCAGAGGGAATGATGTGACCACCGTGATGGGGTAGCCCTGGAAGTAGTGGCGCAGCTTCCTGGAAGCGATGAGGAGCGCGAGGAGGTGCTTCTGCTGCATGGTGTATCGCTCGCGAGCGTCTCGCGGCACCGTGCTGACGAAGTAGACGGGTTGCTCGACGAGCGTTGTCGATGGCGATGCAGCACTGGGCTCCTCGGGAACCTTGTCGAGGTTCTCTTGAGGCGAACCCTCGGCGAGGGTGCCTTCTGGTTGCGCGGGCTCGACATGAGGCTCGGGGCCTGAAGAGGGTGCTTCCTTATTGGGAGGATCTGGGCTTGGCATGGCGGTGTCCTTCTTGGCAAGGACTGGCTCTTCCCTTTCTGCCACCAAGGCCGCGCTTACTGTTTGTGGAGTGGCTGACACGTACAGCTTCAGATGCTCGCCGGGCCTTGGGGCAACCATGACAGGTGGGCTAGCCAAGTTCTTCTTCAGGTTTCGAACGCTTGGTCCGCCTCGGTGTCCACTTGAACGTGCCAGACGCTTCATGATCTTGAAAATGGCAGAGCCCTCTCGCCGAACTTGGAGACGAAACGGCCTAGGTTGGCCATGCATCCCGCCAGGCGCTGCATGTCCTTGAGGCGCGAGGTGGCTGCATTTCTTCTATGGCCTCGATCTTGTCAGGATTTGCTTCTATGCCGTGGTGGGCCACTAGGAACCTGAGGAGTTTGCCTGATGGTAACCCGAAGACACACTTGGCGGGGTTCAGCTTGATGTTCACCTTGCGCAGGCTGGCAAAGGTCTCCTCGAGGTCCTCCATGAGGGTGTGCTCTTCGCGAGTCTTGACCACGATGTCGTCGACGTAGGCCTCTGCGTTTCTCCCCATCTGAGCCACCAAGGCCTTCCTCATGAGCCTCTGGAAGGTGCACCGGCGTTCTTCAGGCCAAAAGGCATGCAGACGTAGCAATACACACCAAGTCGTGTTGACATACTCACGACACGCAGGTCATGAAAATATTACACACATGCATCACATACACATGGGCCATACTGGTCACAAAACACAAATCTGCAAAAACGGGTTAGACGTTCTAACGCCAAAACCTGCAACCCCTACAACTTCCTTTTAGAAAACGAATTTGCCAAATCTAAATTTGACCCTCTTCAATTGACTGCTAGAACACAAGTCAACTAGTGATGTATGCATCACTGCTAGAAGACAAGGTAGATCGGTAAGCAACACTTTGCTAATCATATCACATATGACTCTTGTTGTTGGGTGACATCCCTATGTCAAAACGCCAACCTTTATGCCCCAAGGCGCTTAACCGTTAAGATTACCTTGATAAGTGAACCAACCCTTTATGCGCGTAAGCTACCAGCAAATGGCACACTGCGGCAACAGAAAATACCATCTAACCGATACAAACCCATCTAGCCAACGAAAACTGAGGTGCTGCGGCAACAGACTCACCATCAATTGTAGAAGACATGGGATGGTGCAAGGTTTAGTTGGGGAGGCATTTTAACTTAACATTTGTGAGGGATCGTTCTACTTCCACGAATCTAACATGCATAGGAGTAAAACAAACAGGAATAGCAATCACATAGTTGTGACACAGTATGGCCCGTTTCTCATGGTGATCTCCATCTCCATAGAACATGTCCACCATGATGATCTCCATATCCATGGTCCATGTGCGCCATCCCTCCGAGTGATGAGTCCTCCAAGAACTACTACAAGCTATTACGCCTAACAGCTAGTAATGTAAATTACATGGAGTGTGGGACTCATCACAAGTCGGCACGCATGCCGTTAATACAATAAATGACAACACATTTGGCTCCTGTCGTGTTGACATACTCACGACACGCAGGTCATGAAAATATTACACACATGCATCACATACACATGGGCCATACTGGTCACAAAACACAAATCTGCAAAACGAGTTAGACGTTCTAACGCCGAAACTTGCAACACCTAAAACTTCCTTTTAGAAAACGAATTTGCCAAATCTAAATTTGACCCTCTTCAATTGACTGCTAGAAGACAAGTCAACTAGTGATGTATGCATCACTGCTAGAAGACAAGGTAGATCGGTAAGCAACACTTTGCTAATCATATCACATATGACTCTTGTTGTTGGGTGACATCCCTATGTCAAAACGCCAACCTTTATGCCCCAAGGCGCTTAACCGTTAAGATTACCTTGATAAGTGAACCAACCCTTTATGCGCGTAAGCTACCAGCAAATGCCACACTGCGGCAACAGAAAATATGTCGGGGGAGTATCCCCGGGTAGGGTCAAGGCTTGGCATAAGGTGGTGTTCGAAGTTGTGCCGAGGTATGGAAAGGGCCGACCTGTTTGGGCCTGGGAAGGTCCGAGCTTCATCTTGACCTGGAGAGTACAGGCCGACCTATTTTGGCCCAAGGGGTCCGAGGTATACTGTAGGCCAGGGCCGAGGTTCACTGGCCGAGCTATGTTCAGCCGACCTAACTACCTCAGTGCAGTGGTTTGTGTTGAGAGTGCAGGAGAAGCTGTGGGGAGGAAGTAAGATCCGACCTGGTAAAAGATATTAAGCGCAAGACCCGAGGTACGGAGCCCGTCACATCCGTACCGAGCTAACCGAGGTGATGGCTGTAGGTCGGGCAGGAGTCAATGCTCCTGTCACTTCCAGCCGGGTACAAGAGCGCCTGACACGGGAGCGTCTGTCAAGAGCCTGGCAGAGGCGTGCTCCGGGTTCGGCGGGCCTGCACGTCTCTGACCGCTGACCACGCGGGATCTGGGAAAAGGCTACGAGGTAGCTCTGCCAGGCCACGTCCTGTCTCGGTCAGAGGGGACATGCTAGTTCTGCCGTTAGGCTACAGGAGATGGGCAAGCCACGTCTTGTCCCTGACCGAGGTACGGTGGTACGGTGGTGACCGTTGCAGAGGCATGGCAACAGTGTTCTGCGAGGGGCACAATGGTAACCCGGCTGGCCTATATAGTGGGCTTCACCCCCTCCTGCTAGAGGAGAGACCCCCCCCGCGCTGGAACTAGTTGATCAAGAGAGAAAAGAGAGAGAGGAAGCTCGGAACACCCCGGAAACACCTCGGATTCAGCTCGGAGTGCCTTCTTCCTCCCGTCTAGCTCCATCTTTACCTCAAGTTCTCACCATTGTAGCATCATACAGCTCGAGGAGCAGCTTGTACTTGTCACTCTGAGCTATACACTGCTAGGATAGTGCTGCAGTAGGGGTGTTACCTCCACAAGAGGGCCCCGAAGCAGGGTACATCGTGGTGTGCTTTGTGTTCTTGCTTTCTTGGTTCTTCGTTCGTGTTCTTGCGTGTTCTTGCGTGTGCACTTCTTGAGTGCATAAACCCTCCCCGGATTCCCCCAACGACCATTCGGCCCCATCTTAGCCATACCTATGGCATCTGCCGTGATCCCACCACGACAGTTGGCGCCCACCGTGGGGCAGATTGAGGCGTTGGAGGGAGTTTTCATCCGGACGGGCTCAGGCGAGCGTGTTCTTTCCGGGCTTGTCGCCAAGATCGGAGAGTTCACCTTCATCAGCGACAACGCGGGGTGTTTCGCCGGCAAGCCTTCCCCGAGACGGCTTCACCATGATGCTCGGCAGCTTCGTCACGTACGTTGCTGTCGAGGTTGTTCGCGGGTACCCGGAGCAGGTGCTCGTGGACGACGAAACTCCTCTCCTCGCGGCTTTAGGTCGGCGTATCACTCGCCCCGAGAGCTGCGTAGAGGTGATGATGACAGGCCCGGTTGACGCCGTTGGCAAAGTAGATGCCAGCCAGTCCAAGGCAGCCGAGGTTGCTAAGGTGAGATCTGCAAAGCCCAGGCTAGAGAAGGACTTGCCTGGCACCCCAGAGCTGCAGGGCCGAGGTGCGACCCTGGTAGAGATAGTGGATACACTGGCAGACCCAGTAAATCCAGGAGTGGACATAGTAGTGACTGTGGCCGACCTAGAGGCAAAGCGTGTCCTGTTGCAGAAGGAGGCTGTAGCAATGATAACAGCTAGAGATGAGTTCAATAGAGATCTGCGCGAGTACAATGCAGCGAATGGCTTCACCCCGGTAGCGGTTGATACACATAGGGGAGCCGAGGTGCGGCAGAGAGGCAAGGGGCTCAACGATGAGATAAACAGGGAGGCTCGACCTACCACCTCGGCTAGGAGTGGGAGTCGCGTGTCAACTGGAAGGCCGGTGTATAGTTCCCCTGCTAAGAACCTCAGAGCTGCCGAGGCAGGCAGGGCCGAGCTATCCGGATTATCTGGAGATGCATGGCGTGCGCAGCAGAAGCGAGTCAATGAGTTAGTATATGTGGCTAACCAGCAGAATGAGGCTCTCCGCAGAGCATATGCCGGGGCTGGTGATTCAGAGATGGTTTATTCAGCTAGGCCAGTCAGTCAGGTGTCCAAGGGGCAAGCCTCGTCTCCACTCGTCGGAGGAGCCGATCGAGCCCGGAGTGTCACCTCGGGTCAGAACAGCAGCTGCAGATGTATGATCCAGTCCTAGCAGCAAAGCAGAAGGTGGGCCAGGGCAATGCTAGCCGAGCTAAGGGAAACCCCGGCCCAGGCAATGCGAGCCGAGCTAAGGGTAACTCCGGTCAGGGAAATCAGAACGGCGGTCAAGCAGCATCGGCTGGCCGAGGTAAACCACCTCCGCCCCCGAGGTATCAGCAACAACCTCGGCAGCAGGGGCAATATCAGCGAGAGCCGGAGTATGTTCAGCAACCTCAGAACGTCGGTCAAGGCGATGACCGATATGATGATGGAGACTCGGCCATGGCACGAGCTGGATACCACAGAGTGGATGGGGCGTTGGGACCTCGGATAGGAGGTCGGATGTTAGCTCCAGGCGATGTCCGTAACAAGCTGGATAGAATCTACTTGTCTGAGCAACTGGAGGAGGAAGGCCCTCCTGGTCCGGCGTGTTTTGGACCTCGGATCATGAAGGAGCCACCACCACCAGTATCTCAGTTCCAGTTAGGTCGGAACACCAAGCCATACAATGGGAGCACCAAGCCACAAGATTGGCTGACAGATTATGTATCCTCGGTGCACATTGCGGGGGGCAATCGCCGATGGGCGGTCCGGTATCTCCCGCACATGTTGGAAGGTCCAGCTCGGATCTGGCTGAATAATTTGCCGGAGTATAGTATCAACTCCTGGATAGACTTGGAGCTGGCGTTTAACAGCAACTTTGCTAGTACATACAAGAGGCCAAACCGACCTCAGCTCCTGGCGGCATGTAAGCAAGATGATCATGAAACTGACCGAGAATTCTTAACTCGGTGGAGCAATGTTCGGAATTCCTGTGAAGGAGTGGTAGAGGCACAGGCCATTTCCTGGTTTGCAGATGGTTGTCGACATGGCAGCATGCTGTGGCAGAGGCTCCAGAGAGATATGCCGAGATCCCTAGCAGAAACAATCCGGGTTGCAGATTCTTATGCCCTGGGTGATCCGATGCAGCCAGCAGCAGAGGCAGGAGCACGTAACAGAAGGAGGGAGCCAATAAACAACCGGCTCGGACCAAGGTGTAATGACCGTCAGGAGTTCGGACAGAAGAGGAGGGAGCCGGACTATCCATACACCTCCAACCAAGTTGCAGCGGTGAACCCGGATCAGCCCGGAGCTGGAGGTGTCCAGAGGCCAAAAATCAATGGTCCGGCATTTAGTCCGAACCCGGAGCCACCCATGACCTATGAATCAATGATAGATGGTCCGTGCTGTTACCATACGACTGACCCGCGCAAGCCAGCCAACCATTCAACCCGGCAGTGCAGCTGGAACCGCAGAATCAGAGAAGAGGGGGCAAGGGCCGGAGGAATCAGAACAGGACCACCACCTCAGAGATTTCAGCCGAGGTCCCACCCTAATCTGTCCGGAGCAAATGTTACCCCGATAACCACTGCACCTCTTCCGAGGCCTGCAGCAGCAAGACCCGTGAATGTTGTGAATGTCCGAGGTAATAACAACAACAATGGTGCCGGACCAAGTCAGCAGTATGAATACCCCGGAAATGACTATAGAGAGGTTCATGCGAGCTATGTGGTCTTTGTGACCGAGCCACTGACAAGAAGAGCGTGCAGAGGCGTGCCATGGAGGTGAATGCAGTAATGCCGGTGGTGCCGACCTATATGAACTGGTCTGAGCAGGAGATCACTTGGAGCAGAAAGGACACACCTCGGATCATGCCGAGCCCTGGAAAGTATGCCCTGGTGGTAGATCCAACGTTGTGTGGGCCTACCAACAATGTGAGGTTCACCCGAGTTCTGGTGGACAATGGCAGTGCCATCAACATCATGTACCGAGACACAATGGTGAAATTGGGCATCTCGCCTAATCAGTTGATGCCAAGCAGTTGTACTTTTCATGGGATTGTGCCCGGCGTTTCCTGTGCACCCATGGGCAAGATATGGGTGGATGTAGCATTTGGAACCAAGGAAATTGCCGAGTTGAGAGTATCGAGTTCGAGGTGGTGGACTTGGAGAGTGCATACCATGCACTGCTTGGAAGGCCGGCTCTGGCCAAGTTCATGATTTCCACCCATGTTGCATACCTGAAGATGAAAATGCCAGGGCCTAATGGATCATATCCATCTCGGGTGACTACAAGCGAGCCATTCAGTGTGCCTCGGCGGGGTCTAACCTGGCCGAGTCTTTGGTGATCGCAGCTGAGAAGAAGAAGCTGCATCAAGTGGTGGCAATGGCGCAGTCAACACAGCTCGGCCTGTCCGGACTGATGAGCCCGGACTCAACTGCGGCGTTCGAGGTACCCAAGGAGACCAAGAAGATCCCCATTGACCCGGAGCACCCAGAGCATGTGGCCATCATTGGGACCGGGCTAGGCGAGAAATAGGAAGGCGAGCTCTGTCACTTCCTCCGTGAGAATCGGGATATCTTTGCATGGTCGGCTAAGGACCTGCCAGGTGTTCCGAGGGAGTTGGCAGAGCACTCTTTATTTGTTAGGCCAGAGGTGAAACCGGTGAGGCAACCGACCCGTCGTCTCTCAGACGACCGGAGACAAGTGGTGCTGGACGAGCTGGCTAAGTTGCTTGCAGCCGGGTTCATAATGGAGGTACTGCATCCGGACTGGATATCCAATCCGGTCTGGTGGAAAAGAAGAAAGACGAGCCAGCCGTGGTCAAGGTGTGGCGCATGTGCATTGACTTCACTAACCTCAACAAGGCGTGCCCAAAAGATCCGTTTCCATTACCTCGGATTGATCAAGTGATCGATTCCACTGCTGGTTGTGAACTGTTATCTTTTATCGATGCGTACTCTGGTTTTCACCAGATACCACTGAACCCAAAGGATCAAATAAAGACTGCTTTTATTACCCCGTATGGGGCGTATTGCTATCGTGTCATGTGTTTTGGTCTGAGAAATGCCGGGGCAACTTATCAGAGGTGTATGCAGAAATGCCTGCACTCTCAGATGGGCAAAAATGTGCAAGTGTATGTCGACGATATTGTCATCAAAACTAAGGAGAAACATACTCTCCTCGAGGATCTCGAGGAGACATTTGTGAATTTGAGAAAGTATCGGTTGAAGCTTAACCCGGACAAGTGCACCTTTGGTGTCCCGGCTGGAAAGTTGCTCGGATTCCTGGTGTCTAGCCGAGGTATCGAGGTTAACCCGGCCAAAATCCGAGCTATTGAGAGCATGAAGTTACCGAAGTGTTTGAAAGATGTGCAGAAGTTCACAGGGTGCCTAGCCTCGTTGAGCCGATTTGTAGCTCGGCTAGGAGAAAAAGCATTGCCTTTGTACCAGCTCATGAAGAAAAGTACCGGGTTTACATGGACCCCGCAGGCCGACGTGGCGTTTGGTGAGCTGAAAAAGATGTTGTCCACTGCCCCGGTGTTGGTCACCATTGCACAATGAGCCGATGTTACTTTACATTGCGGCCACAAACCGAGTTGTAAGTGTGGCAGTGGTGGTGGAGCGCGAAGAAGGTGGCAGGTCGGTGCAGAGACCGGTGTATTACTTGAGCGAGGTGATCTCTACCTCGAAGCAGAACTATCCTCACTACCAGAAGATGACGTATGGTGTTACCTGGCGGTCAAGAAGTTGAAGCATTATTTCCAGGAGCATCCCATGACGGTGGTGTGCGAAGCTCCAATCTCGGAGATCATCGGGTGCAAAGATGCAACTGGCCGAGTTGCCAAATGGGCGATTGAGGTGTCTCCATATGCACCACATTATGAGAGAAGAGACGCAATTAAATCCCAGGCGTTGCCGGACTTCTTTTGTGATTGGGCCGAGATGCAGTATGAGCCACCCAGGCCGGACTATAATTATTGGAAAATGCATTTTGATGGGTCCAAAACAAAGATCGGGCTGGGGGCTGGAATAGTCCTCACCTCGCCAAAGCAGATCAGCTGAAGTACGTGCTGCAGATTCATTTCTCAGCATCAAACAATGTGGCGGAGTATGAGGCCTTAATCCATGGCCTCAAGGTGGCAAAGGAGATCGGTATCCGGCGTGTAGAGTGCTTCGGCGATTCCGACCTGGTGGTGCAACAATCTTCTGGAACTTGGGATGCTCTGGATGCCAACATGGCGTTATATCGGTTCCATGTGCAAAAGATATCCGGGTTCTTTGAAGGGTGTGAGTACAGGCATATACCTCGGGCAGAAAATGATGCTGCCGACGTGTTGTCAAAGCTCGGTTCATCAAAGAGGCAGTACCACCAGGGGTAGCCCTGAATCACTTGAGAACTCCTTCAATCAAACCTTCTCCTGAATCCGAATCTATTTTCATCCCGGCGGAGCAAGAGCCCGGACCTGTTCCAATGGAGGTAGACGTCGGATGCGTTTGGTCGGACCCGGGGACTGCGTGGCAGAGCTCGGGGACTGCTCATCCAGACTCGGGGACTGGTCGCAGGATGGTGGAGGAAATAATGGAGGAGATTATGGTGGCCGAGCCAATGGAGGTGGATGAGGAACTTTTTCCTTTGCACCCGGTGCCGGAGTGGGCGGAGCAAATCATGAAGTTCATAACGGAGGGAAGCACGCCAAGTGACACAACCGAGGCTAGGAGATTCAAAGGAGGGCCAAGGCGTACACCATCATCAACAAGGAGCTCTATAAAAGAAGCGTAACCGAGGTGTTGCAACGGTGTGTCGAGCCAGCTGAAGGCAAGGAGATGCTTTTGGAGATCCACCAAGGAGAGTGTGGTCATCATTGCAGCACAAGAGCTCTGGTGGCCAAGGTGTTTAGGCATGGGTTCTATTGGCCCACTGCTCTTGCTGATGCAGAGGCCATAGTCCGGAGATGTGAAGGATGCCAAAGGTTTGCCAAGCAAACGCATATGCCAGCCTCGGCGCTCAAAACAATTCCTATCACTTGGCCGTTTGCGGTATGGTGTTTGGATATGGTGGGAGAGTTCAAACCAGCCCGAGGTAACATGACGCACATATTGGTGATGGTGGACAAATTCACCAAGTGGATCGAGGTGAAACCAATCCGGAAGTTGGATGGTCATTCAGCAGTGACTTTCTTGAAGGAGATTATTCTGCGATATGGCTACCCCCATAGCATTATCTCGGACAACGGCACAAACTTTGCTGTTGGAGAGTTCGCTCGGTTTTGCATGAACAAGGGAATCCGGCTGGACATAGCCTCGGTGGCACACCCGGAGTCTAATGGACAAGTGGAAAGATCAAATGCTCTAGTGTTGGCCGGCATCAAGGCTCGGCTCATTGAACCACTGCTGAAAACGCCGGGGTGTTGGATAGATGAGATACCAGCAGTACTGTGGGGTCTAAGGACCACGCCAAATCGATCAACTGGCTATACGCCATTTTTTATGGTCTATGGGGCAGAAGCTATGCTACCCACTGACATCGAGTATGATGCGCCCAGAGTGGCAATGTACACTGAAGCCGAGGCAAAAGAGGCTCGGGAGGATGCAGTAGATCTGCTTGAGGAAGCGAGAGAGTTGGCCTCATCTCGGTCAGCAATTTACCAGCAAGGTCTCCGACGTTATCATAGCCGGAGTATCAACCCTCGTGTGTTTCACGAGGGAGATTTGGTGCTGAGGTTGGTGCAGCGCAAGAAAGGCCGGCACAAGTTGTCACCTCCATGGGAGGGACCGTTCGTTGTGAGCCGAGCTCTGCTCAATGATTCCTACTATCTTATAGATGCGCAGGAACCAAGGGAAGATGGGCTGGACAACCCCGGTCAGAGGTCAGGCGACCATGGAACGTAGCTCTACTCCGACCTTTCTACTCATGAAAGGCGCAATGTATGTACCTCGGTTAATCCTTAATAAAATGTCGGCACTCCGAGGTTAAAGCTCGGGGACTGCCTCGCTCTTGTGCTTATGTTTTATTCTGTTTGTCAGTTTCGTTCATATGCCGAACTATTTTGAACCTCGTCTCAAACTTCAAGTAATGTGTGCTATGAAACTAATCTTGTGACTCGACTGGCATCTGCCTAAAAGGTAGTCAAGAGCAAAGAGGAAAAAACGTGGGAGACATGAAAATGAACTCGGGGACTCGGTCCAAAATATAGTTCGGCATGTGTCGTTTACTAACCCCTGTCTTTACCTTTCGTTTATGTCGGATGACTTTGAAACACACTCGAATTTGCCAAGTACTGTATGCTATGAACAACAATCTTGTGACTCGACTGTCGAACGCCAGAATGGCAGACAAGAGCAAAGAATGCCAAATATAGTAAACACGAAAGTAAACTCGAGCAATCATTCAAAAGGATTCGACGTAAAGCTTAGAAAAGCATGGTTCGGATAAGCATGATAGTAACAGAGGTAGCAAAAGGAACTACTTAAGTTTGATTACATCTGCGTCCCGGCATACCGGGGATTTAATGAAGTTTTTTGGCCAAGCATAAGTTCAGGTCGAGGCATCAGGAATTACGTCGGCAGCAGCCGATGTAGCAGGGATTTCGTCCGGAGCCGAGGTAGCCTGGGAGTGCTGGCAACGTCGGCAGTAACCTCGGCACCAGGTTGTGGAGAAGCCTCGGTTTCTGCTTCGCGGGTTCACCATCGTCACCTTGCTCGGCTTCGACGTCGGATTCTGTTTCGTATTCATCGTCTTCTGGCTCGTAATCCTCGGCGTCGGAGTAGGTGTCTCCTTCGCTCAAGTTCTTCGTGGTGGCATATCCAGCAAAGTAGTTGGCCATCTTTTGGCGGCGCGCGACAAGGATCGGGTCGGACGACCAAGGTGAGCCTCGCCGGAGAGTGTTCATCTTCTCGAGGTCGATCTTCTCGCACCAAGTCATGATAAACCTGAGAGCGGCATCAGCTCCAGCGCGAGCTGAAGATGAGCGCCACTCTCGCAATCTTTTTCGGTGTCGCGAAGCTTGGCGGCGAGCTCAGGCGTAGATTTGGGAGCATCGGCAAGAGGCCATAAGGCTCGGAAAGCAGACACACCTGCATCAAGAAGTTCCGACCCAATGGTTTTCAAGGGATGGATCCGAGCCTTGATGGCCACGATGTGGTCCTCAATGGTCCAGACGGGGTTCGTCTCGTTACGCCTCTCCTGTGCCGAGCAGTGATATTGCGGGCCGAGACTTGGGTGTAGGTGAAGTGCTCTGCAGAAGGATAGCCTGTTAATAATGAAAGAAGTTCGGCAAAGAGCCAATGTTGAGGACAAAGCAAATAAGGGGGCAAGAAACTTACCGTCCATCTCTTGGTTGATGTTCCAGCGTCGGGAGACTGGTTAACCGAAGCTTGAAGAGCTTCAAAGCCTCTGTGGCCGAGGTGGCGCGGGCCTCGGCTAACTGGAGCGCATTCTGTGTTCCTTGGCGGCATCCTCCCGAAGTTTCTTCTCTGTTTCAAACACTGGCCTTTTCCGCCTGCAGCTGCTCTTTTTCAGACGTCCGCAGCTCAGTGATGCGCTTCAGTTCCTTTACCAGACGAGCTACTTCGGCTTTCTCTTGTTGGAGCTTCTCGTCCAAAGAGTTCTTTTCTGCAAGGACGGCCTTGTGCTCGTCGTGGAGTTTCTTGTGGTCAAACAAGAGGGTATGAAAGATGTCCGTGCGGACGTTCATAGTATTCTGCAAGGAAGAAAAACATAGCTCGGTTAGAAAGGCTATACCTCGACAAGAGTCTCGGGGACTCGGAGTCAAATCATTGGGAAAATGTTGCCGGGGTATGCCTCGACAGGAGTCTCGGGGACTCGTACCCGAGGTGCATGCTAAGTAAGGTAAAATGGTTTGGATACGTCGGATGAAAATTGAAAGTTGAGATTCAAGCCAAACAATTTTAACTCCGGCGGAGCGTCAATAGTTTACCTCGAATCTCGGGGACTGGGAATGGTGGATATTAGATGAGATACTGCATGAAAGTAAAGAGAATAGGACTTACGTCGATGTTTTGAGCAGCACGCAGGGCAGCAGTTTGTAGATCGTATACGCTTCGGCCGCAGGCGCTGTTTCCCGCAGGATGCTCAGCCACCGGAGCAGCTAGGGAGGCCGAGGAGACCTCGTCTGCAGAATTCCAGTCTGCATTGTAGTGTTCCAAGGAGCCGAGGCTCTGGTCACTGTCAGTGCGCAGAGGAGGAAATCCCCACGGTCCGCCCTGCTCGATGCCCCTAACCGAGGCCTCCAAGGCCAAAGCAGCCTCGGAGCTTGAAGCAGGCCGGTTATCCAATATAAGAGATGCCCTCCGAGCATATTCTTCGGCCGGAGGGCAGTCTCATCAACGGGTGCGGCGAATGGAGGAATTCGGCGTGTCACCGGGGAGGAGACCTCGGTTGCATCCTTGAAGGAGAAGAGATAGTCAGGGTGCCAGACCCAGATGTTGGTTTGGGGGTGACCTTGACTTCACCGTATCTTTCTCTTTCTCCTTGCCCTTCTCCAACGGCAAGGTAGTTGGCGAACTGGTTTTTGGGGCTGTTGCTTGGGCTGTTGCTTCTGCTGTTGCTTCTGCTGATGCTTTGTTGTTGCTGCTGTTGGTTGCGGGCAGTCTGGCTGCGGGGGGAGAGTCGAGGCTCCGGCAAGGCGGTAGCCGGAGTTCTGGCGCGATTGGTCCCCGCATCCGTTTGAGGACGCGGAGAAGTCTGACCTCGGGTAGGGGCAGATTTCTCCAAGGCCGGGCCAGACCTCGGTGGAGGAGATCCGGGGCGAGAGTTCGTCGGGGTGGGCGTGGCTTCAGAGGCACCAACGGGTGCAGTCATGGAGGATACCTCCTGATCCACGTCTATGGGGTCACTGCAACGAAGGGAAGATGGTTAAGTGTTAATACCGAGGTAATATGTTTAAGCAACAAACATGTTGGCTATAGAAGCAAAGCATTACCCATCCGAGGTAGGAAACCTCTTGCCCCCTCGGGCATGAGGAGGATTTCCGGACTTCTTCAGCCGACGTCTCTTGACCGGAGCCTCAGTGGGTCCGGAGGCTCCAGTGGCGGATGGTTCGGCGGCCGAAGTTGCGGCACCAGCGCGTTTCCGGCTGGTTGCTGGAGTAAAGTTCGGAAGGTGAGGAAGGCAGGAGATAGGTACCGCGTTTATTGGTTCCATGACGAGAAATCCCTCCTCGTCATCCGAAATCTCTTGAACTGAAGCTTGTGCTTGAGGCTTACCCGCGGTGGTGACGCGGGCCGAGGCAATGGGCATGTAATCCTCGTTGTCAGGATCCACGTTGGATGGTGGGTCCTCGACAGGGAGATCCTTGCCGAAGTGGTCCGCAGGATGGACTCCATCCTCGGCGGTCTGGCGGGAGAACAGCTATATGGCAGACATATGAAAAGGAGTTAGGAAGAAAATGGTCAAGATGAACGTCGGTAGCAAGACCTCGGTGGTAAAGGAGTACCGAAGAAAACGTCGGAATAGCGTACCTGTTTCGGGGCTTGGTCCGTAGTGGGGTTCCCTTCCCCATGTCCAAGCGTCAGGATCTTGGACTTGGTGATAGCTCGGACTCGCCGAGCTACCGCGGCGTTGTCCAGTGCAACGTGCGTATGGCGGGTGGATCATAAAGACCGCTCATGTGGCAGATCTTGTGAGACCTCGCCTGGAGAGGGGAGACCCTGCGCTTCACGAATGTGCAGGCCAGATCGTCAGCCGTCAGGACTTTCCCGTCGTTCGCAGGGTCCTCCGGGTCCTGCCATTTCGCAATACCCATGGATGGACTTGATTCGCCGCTGTGAGGGGGAGTGTAGTCCCAGTTGAGCTGTTCTGTAGGAGGGCTGAGGTTAAACGCCGGCAGGTTGAGGAAGTCCTCTTCGCCGGAGTTCTTCACGTAAAACCACGTCCGGAGCCACTTGCGAACGGTGTCCGGAGTAGTGATACGTGGGAAGATGGAGTTTCGGCGAGGAGCTACGGTGGCAGCTCCGCAGGCGGTTAATTGCTTGGGCAGATCCTTGTTTTTGGATCCGGGATCACTTGCCGCTTGAGTTGGAAGTAGCGAGAAAAGAGGTCTACCGTGGCTTTGAGGCCGAGGTATCCCTCAGAGAAGGAAACGATGCAGGAGAGAGTGGTGATGGCGTTGGCGGGGAGGTGATGAACCTGGAGTCCGAACTTGTCGAGGAAGCTCCGGAAGAAATCACTAACGGGCAGTCCGAAGCCGCGCTGGAAGTGCGCGACGAAGACCACCCGTTCCCCTTCCTTGACTTGAGGCTCGAGTTCGCCCTCTGGCAGGCGACACTCTACCCCGGCGGGAATCCGCCGAGTCGCCCTGAGCCACTGGATTTCGTCCGGAGTTACATCCGAACCTTCCCAGCCGGCTCGTTCTCCGACCTCCAGTTCGAGGTCTGGAACCTCGGTTTGTTCCGAAGTCTCAGGAGGAGACATCTCGGCAGAATCAATCTGCAGAAGAATGCACAGAAGTTTAGCAAAAGAAAAAGTAAATCTGGAATCTAAGGCTATATCTGGCTAACTCAGGAGGAGTTGGACGGCTATCTAATGTACTAGAGGCACATATATGCTAGGCGAACGTCAGTCCGAGGTATGAAACTCGTTTCTACCCAAAAAAGTATGCGAGTAAGATCTACCGGAGGAGGTAAATAGAATTTTATTCAAGAACATATGAAGAACCAAAGCGCAAGAGGAAGAAACCTAGGGCAATGCCTAGGGTATCAAGAAAGGGAGTGCATACCGTGAAAACGAGGTGCTGAAGGGCGGCGCCGGTGACGCGGTCGCAGCGGCGACGAAGGAGCTGCTCGTCGGCGGCGGCGGGAACACGTTTCTTCTCGACTGGAAGCAGCAGCACTGGTTGCGATGGAGGCGAGACGGCGAGTGAAGGAGGAAGAAGATGGCGAAGTTGCCCGTGGGGCCCTACTTATAGCCGCGTGCGGTAACTGCACGCATTAACTGCGCCACTACCGCGCGGTTATCGGGAAGGCGCGGGATCGTGTGCGGGTGGGCGCACGGTTACGCGGTTTGTGGCCGCACGATCGGCCACATCGTGGGCCGCAGGGTGGCAACCGCCTACCCCGGATTTCCTGCGCTGGTCAGCGCGAGAATCGAGGGGTCGGGGCGGTCAAGTACTTGAGTGCGCAGGTGCGCTGTTCGGTGGGTCCGGCTGACGAGGGCGGCGTGTGGTCAGAACCTGGTTTTCAGAGGTCCGGATTCCGAAGCCCGGGCAGAGATTCTTCGCCACGTGCCTCGGAAAATCTTGAGGCAAGATGGTGCTGAGTCAGATAGCTCGGAGAGTTCAGTTCGCATATCTACCTCGGATTGGATGGTGGTGTGTGGGAGGTACCTCGGCGTGACTATGTTGGAGGTCGGTTTAGGAGGTGGTGTGATGCTTGTTTTGAACCTGCTACGGCCCTCCTTCCGAGGTCGTAGGACCGCACCAGCTTCGGGGACTAATGTCGGGGGAGTATCCCCGGGTAGGGTCAAGGCTTGGCATAAGGTGGTGTTCGAAGTTGTGCCGAGGTACGGAAAGGGCCGACCTGTTTGGGCCTGGGAAGGTCCGAGCTTCATCTTGACCTGGAGAGTACAGGCCGACCTATTTTGGCCCAGAGGGGTCCGAGGTATACTGTTGGCCAGGGCCGAGGTTCACTGGCCGAGCTATGTTCAGCCGACCTAACTACCTCAGTGCAGTGGTTTGTGTTGTGAGTGCAGGAGAAGCTGTGGGGAGGAAGTAAGATCCGACCTGGTAAAAGATATTAAGCGCAAGACCCGAGGTACGGAGCCCGTCACATCCGTGCCGAGCTAACCGAGGTGATGGGCTGTAGGTCGGGCAGGAGTCAATGCTCCTGTCACTTCCAGCCGGGTACAAGAGCGCCTGACACGGGAGCGTCTGTCAAGGAGCCTGGCAGAGGCGTGCTCCGGGTTCGGCGGGCCTGCACGTCTCTGACCGCTGGCCACGCGGGTCTGGGAAAAGGCTACGAGGTAGCTCTGCCAGGCCACGTCCTGTCTCGGTCAGAGGGGACATGCTAGTTCTGCCGTTAGGCTACAGGAGATGGGCAAGCCACGTCTTGTCCCTGACCGAGGTACGGTGGTGACCGTTGCAGAGGCATGGCAACAGTGTTCTGCGAGGGGCACAATGGTAACCCGGCTGGCCTATATAGTGGGCTTCACCCCCTCCTGCTAGAGGGAGACCCCCCCCCCGCGCTGGAACTAGTTGATCAAGAGAGAAAAGAGAGAGAGAGGAAGCTCGGAACACCCGGAAACACCTCGGACTCAGCTCGGAGTGCCTTCTTCCTCCCGTCTAGCTCCATCTTTACCTCGAGTTCTCACCATTGTAGCGTCATACAGCTCGAGGAGCAGCTTGTACTTGTCACTCTGAGCTATACACTGGCTAGGATAGTGCTGCAGTAGGGGTGTTACCTCCACAAGAGGGCCCCGAAGCAGGGTACATCGTGGTGTGCTTTGTGTTCTTGCTTTCTTGGTTCTTCGTTCGTGTTCTTGCGTGTTCTTGCGTGTGCACTTCTTGAGTGCATAAACCCTCCCCGGATTCCCCCAACGACCATTCGGCCCCATCTTAGCCATACCTATGGCATCTGCCGTGATCCCACCACGACAAAATACCATCTAACCGATACAAACCCATCTAGCCAACGAAAACTGAGGTGCTGCGGCAACAGACTCACCATCAATTGTAGAAGACATGGATGGTGCAAGGTTTAGTTGGGGAGGCGTTTTAACTTAACATTTGTGAGGGATCGTTCTACTTCCACGAATCTAACATGCATAGGAGTAAAACAAACAGGAATAGCAATCACATAGTTGTGACACAGTATGGCCGTTTCTCATGGTGATCTCCATCTCCATAGAACATGTCCACCATGATGATCTCCATCTCCATGGTCCATGTGCGCCATCCCTCCGAGTGATGAGTCCTCCAACAACTACTACAAGCTATTACGCTAACAGCTAGTAATGTAAATTACATGGAGTGTGGGAATCATCACAAGTCGGCACGCAGGCCATTAATACAATAAGTGACAACACATTTGGCTCCTGCCGTGTTGACATACTCACGACACGCAGGTCATGAAAATATTACACACATGCATCACAACACATGGGCTATACTGGTCACAAAACACAAATCTGCAAAAACGAGTTAGACGTTCTAACGCCGAAACTTGCAACCCCTAAAACTTCCTTTTAGAAAACGAATTTGCCAAATCTAAATTTGACCCTCTTCAATTCACTGCTAGAAGACAAGTCAATAGTGATGTATGCATCACTGCTAGAAGACAAGGTAGATCGTAAGCAACACTTTGCAAATCATATCACATATGACTCTTGTTGTTGGGTGACATCCCTATGTCAAAACGCCAACCTTTATGCCCAAGGCGCTTAAAACGTTAAGATTACCTTGATAAGTGAACCAACCCTTTATGCGCATAAGCTACCGGCAAATGGCACACTGCGGCAACAGAAAATACCATCTAACCGATACAGACCCATCTAGCCAACGAAAACTGAGGTGCTGCGGCAACAGACTCACCATCAATTGTAGAAGACATGGGATGGTGCAAGGTTTAGTTGGGGGGGCATTTTAACTTAACATTTGTGAGGGATCGTTCTACTTCCACGAATCTAACATGCATAGGAGTAAAATAAACAGGAATAGCAATCACATAGTTGTGACACAGTATGGCCTGTTTCTCATGGTGATCTCCATCTCCATAGAACATGTCCACCATGATGATCTCCATCTCCATGGTCCATGTGCGCCATCCCTCCGAGTGATGAGTCCTCCAAGAACTACTACAAGCTATTACGCCTAACAGCTAGTAATGTAAATTACATGGAGTGTGGGACTCATCACAAGTCGGCACGCAGGCCGTTAATACAATAAATGACAACACATTTGGCTCCTGTCGTGTTGACATACTCACGACACGCAGGTCATGAAAATATTACACACATGCATCACATTACACATGGGCCATACTGGTCACAAAGCACAAATCTTCAAAAACGAGTTAGACGTTCTAACGCCGAAACTTGCAACACCTAAAACTTCCTTTTAGAAAACGAATTTGCCAAATCTAAATTTGACCCTCTTCAATTGACTGCTAGAAGACAAGTCAACTAGTGATGTATGCATCACTGCTAGAAGACAAGGTAGATCGGTAAGCAACTTTGCTAATCATATCACATATGACTCTGTTGTTGGGTGACATCCCTATGTCAAAACGCCAACCTTTATGCCCCAAGGCGCTTAACCGTTAAGATTACCTTGATAAGTGAACCAACCCTTTATGCGCGTAAGCTATAAGCAAATTGCACACTGCGCAACAGAAAATACCATCTAACCGATACAAACCCATCTAGCCAACGAAAACTGAGGTGCTGCGGCAACAGACTCACCATCAATTGTAGAACACATGGGATGGTGCAAGGTTTAGTTGGGGAGGCATTTTAAACTTAACATTTGTGAGGGATCGTTCTACTTCCATGAATCTAACATGCATAGGAGTAAAACAAACAGGAATAGCAATCACATAGTTGTGACACAGTATGGCCCGTTTCTCATGGTGATCTCCATCTCCATAGAACCTGTCCACCATGATGATCTCCATCTCCATGGTCCATGTGCGCCATCCCTCCGAGTGATGAGTCCTCCAAGAACTACTACAAGCTATTACGCCTAACAGCTAGTAATGTAAATTACATGGAGTGTGGGAATCATCACAAGTCGGCACGCAGGCCGTTAATACAATAAGTGACAACACATTTGGCTTCTACCGTGTTGACACACTCACGACACGCAGGTCATGAAAATATTACACACATGCATCACATACACATGGGCCATACTGGTCACAAAACACAAATCTGCAAAAACGAGTTAGACGTTCTAACGCCGAAACTTGCAACCCTAAAACTTCCTTTTAGAAAACGAATTTGCCAAATCTAAATTTGACCCTCTTCAATTGACTGCTAGAAGACAAGTCAACTAGTGATGATGCATCACTGCTAGAAGACAAGGTAGATCGTAAGCAACACTTTGCAAATCATATCACATACGACTCTTGTTGTTGGGTGACATCCCTATGTCAAAACGCAACCTTTATGCCCCAAGGCGCTTAACCGTTAGATTACCTTGATAAGTGAACCAACCCTTTATGCGCATAAGCTACCGGCAAATGGCACACTGCGGCAACAGAAAATACCATCTAACCGATACAGACCCATCTAGCCAACGAAAACTGAGGTGCTGCGGCAACAGACTCACCATCAATTGTAGAAGGCATGGGATGGTGCAAGGTTTAGTTGGGGAGGCATTTTAACTTAACATTTGTGAGGGATCGTTCTACTTCCACGAATCTAACATGCTAGGAGTAAAATAAACAGTAATAGCAATCACATAGTTGTGACACAGTATGGCCCGTTTCTCATGGTGATCTCCATCTCCATAGAACATGTCCACCATGATGATCTCCATCTCCATGGTCCATGTGCGCCATCCCTCCGAGTGATGAGTCCTCCAAGAACTACTACAAGCTATTACGCCTAACAGCTAGTAATGTAAATTACATGGAGTGTGGGAATCATCACAAGTCGGCACGCAGGCCGTTAATACAATAAATGACAAACACATTTGGCTCCTGCCGTGTTGACATACTCACGACACACAGGTCATGAAAATATTACACACATGCATCACATACACATGGGCCATACTGGTCACAAAACACAAATCTGCAAAAAACGAGTTAGACGTTCTAACGCCGAAACTTGCAACCCCTAAAACTTCCTTTTAGAAAACGAATTTGCCAAATCTAAATTTGACCCTCTTCAATTGACTGCTAGAAGACAAGTCAACTAGTGATGTATGCATCACTGCTAGAAGACAAGGAAGATCGGTAAGCAACACTTTGCTAATCATATCACATATGACTCTTGTTGTTGGGTGACATTCCTATGTCAAAACGCCAACCTTTATGCCCCAAGGCCTTAACCGTTAAGATTATCTTGATAAGTGAACCAACCCTTTATGCGCGTAAGCTACCGGCAAATGGCACACTGCGGCAACAGAAAATACCATCTAACCGATACAAACCCATCTAGCCAACGAAAACTGAGGTGCTGCGGCAACAGACTCACCATCAATTGTAGAAGACATGGGATGGTGCAAGGTTTAGTGGGGAGGCATTTTAACTTAACATTGTGAGGGATCGTTCTACTTCCACGAATCTAACATGCATAGGAGTAAAACAAACAGGAATAGCAATCACATAGTTGTGACACAGTATGGCCCGTTTCTCATGGTGATCTCCATCTCATAGAACCTGTCCACCATGATGATCTCCATCTCCATGGTCCATGTGCGCCATCCCTCCGAGTGATGAGTCCTCCAAGAACTACTACAAGTATACGCCTAACAGCTAGTAATGTAAATTACATGGAGTGTGGGAATCATCACAAGTCGGCACGCATGCCGTTAATACAATAAGTGACAACACATTTGGCTCCTGCCGTGTTGACATACTCACGACACGCAGGTCATGAAAATATTACACACATGCATCACATACACATGGGCCATACTGGTCACAAAACACAAATCTGCAAAAACGAGTTAGACGTTCTAAACGCCGAAACTTGCAACCCCTAAAACTTCCTTTTGAAACGAATTTGCCAAATCTAAATTTGACCCTCTTCAATTGACTGCTAGAAGACAAGTCAACTAGTGATGTATGCATCACTGCTAGAAGACAAGGTAGATCGGTAAGCAAACACTTTGCTAATCATATCACATATGACTTGTTGTTGGGTGACATCCCTATGTCAAAACGCCAACCTTTATGCCCCAAGGCGCTTAACCGTTAAGATTATCTTGATAAGTGAACAACCCTTTATGCGCGTAAGCTACTGATGATTCCGAAGAGCAAGTCTTGATGCCTGCACAAATAACGGATTTAGGTTGAGACTCAAGTGCAGAGTGTATAGTAAAGTGGAAGACAGTTTTCCCACGAGGGGTGACTCGAGGGTTTAATATCGAACTCTCGGGGAATCTGAAGTGGTAGATTTATCTTCTTATCCTTCTTTTGGTTATCTACAAAACAAGGTTAGATGTTTTGGTCCTCAACCTCACCTGTGGTTGTCAAGCACAAGGTGTAAGAATGATATCAGGATAGTTATGCAATGCAAAAGAAATAAATATGCAATGATGGTGGATGCAATGATAAATGATATTTTTGGGTTTTTAAATGATGTATGCAAGATGAAAAGTATTTTTGTATTTTCGGATTTAATGATGGCTGAAAAAATAAAAGTGGTATATGGTGTTGGAAAGGTGTTTCTTATGATTAAAAATGGACTGGGGTTCATGGTTTCACAAATGCACTCTCTCTTTATAAAGTGGTAGACAATGGAACACACAAAGTTAACATATGAGATTGCAACACAGGGTTTGATAACAAGTTACTTAGATATATGGGCATCACGTCCTAACATAGAGATCTTTTGGTTATTAACCTCTCTTATACTCCACCAAGATGCGAACTAAATCATAACACCTCAGTAATTAAGATAACTCAGAGTATAGCAATAAGTATCATGACATGAAGTGAAAATAAGAACATGCTAGATCTAGTCATGGAGTAGTGGCAATGGTCACGCCCACATCCCCGGTAGCATGGTATTTTAGTTTATCCCTAGTGAGGCAACAAAGTAAGGTAAAGATACCAAAGTGGATCGCAGAACTTTCTCTCACGTTCACTGCACTAGCCACCCCCGTTACTCCAACTAATGCACACGTTCCCCCTCACACGCTCTCATAAACATGCTTGATCAAAACAAGTAGACAAGAACGGGGTACATAATATGCATCTATACTCATAACTGAAACAAACATTGCAATCTCAAACATATATTAACTCATAAAGATCCACCACAAAGGTATTACAACGGTGACCGTAATCATGTTCAGCAGCTCATACGGTCTAATTAGTGAAGCTCAAGAGAGGAGAGATACATAAGTTACTTCCACAAACCCATAGTCCAGAGGTGGACTACTCCCTCTTCATCATGGAGACGGTGGAGAAGTCGATGGAGAAGGTGGAGACCACGCCGGCAGCGCCCCGCCGGAGTTTTCCCCCTCCAATCTGCAGCTCCTGATCTCCGTTTCGGTGTTTCTGTGTTTCTGCGGCGCTCCTTCCAGAGAACGACGGGGGACCTTTTTTATAGGCGTTTTTAGGTCAAGACGAAGGCGGTGGAGCGAAGATCGACGGCAACGGAGCCACGAGGCCCAAACGGGTGGGTCCCACGCGGCCACAGTACCTGGCCGCGTGGGCCATGCCGTTTGGCCCTCGGGCCTCCGTTTGCTTGCTTCCTTTTTCCGTAGTCCTTCTTCCTTCCAAATATTGACGCCCGTAAATTTCCAGGTGATTTCGTTGACGTTTGGGTCCCTGAAACATTAAAATACAAAACTAGGGTTTTCTGCCTGTGCAGGGTTAATTCCAAATAAATGGGAAAACTATGAAGTATTCCCAAAATCATGATAAAACATTGATATAACCCTTATATGATGCAAATATGATTGGAATATAAGCAATTAAAGTGCAAAGTTCATGTATGCATTTTACATGCATCAACATCCCCAAGCTTAATCCATGCTCGTCCTCGAGTATGAAGATGATAAAACTAACATGGACTTTGCAATTTAATACTTAACAATGGATATCAAAGATGATTACTATTGCTACATATAGTCAAATGATTCATTCTTCAAAGGAGTAGCAATATGCAAATAGTTTATGAAGTGATATCAAGTATTCAAGACAAGGATGTTCATTGATAGTTCACAAAGTGTAACATAGTAGCAAGTAATATGGAACACATGTATGCATAATGATAAGTAGAACATCCTACAATGGTCATAGAGTGTAGATGAAAATCTGAATATGATAGGTGTACACTTTGGAAAGATGTATATGTGAGTAGAGGTAAAGCATGCATAAGTTTCATCCAACTTCCAAACTCTTCTACTTAAGTTAATGATTGCAATAAGGTATTCATTGGTGTCAAGCTCTCATTGCCCCTATCATAGCATCTTGAATGATTAAGGTTAAAGTGAAAGCAAATATGAGTAGTGTGCTTGACAAAGTAAAGGTTGGATGTCTCATGCCCCTTGAATACAAGTACCTACACCATGATTACTCAACTTAGGAAACAAAGCAAGTTCAAGTTATCTATCATTGTAAGTAATAATAGTATCATCAAGAGCGTCAACTGGGGTACCTCTTGTCCCATGATATGGAACAAGCCCATATCAAAATGACAAGACAAACAAACAAAATGAACAATCTCAACACCCTTTTTATTTACCATTTGGAATAGTTTTTTATTGCAAGGTGTATCACAGAAGGTTCACCATAGTATGTAAGTAAATTTCCACCATGAATGATGCATGGCTTAGATTAGCGGCCCAGGCGTCTCTCTAACCATTTATACAAACTCATTTGAACTACTTCATTTCCACCTCATTTCACCATGATAGGCATCCATAAACAAAAGTACATGATATCAACTAAATGAGATGAAGGAGCATGTTGAAAGCTTTGCATGTGACAGCACATATGGGCTAACTCCCAACCTCAACATTTATCAAGCCACTAGCATCATAATCTTAATCACAATGGGTCATGTTTTATTTATTGCAATGATAGTAAAATGTGCATCAAGTTCGTGAGAGCTATACAACCAATTTTTTCCATTGCAATCAATAACATAAACATTTTCATTCAGAGGTAAGATAACACAAAATCATGAAACATACTCGGAATAGCATAAAGCCAATAGGTAGATATGGTGGACTCACTGGAATAACTTTGGTTGAAGGTGTTGGAAACAAGTTTTTGCTTGTTGGAGTTTTTGGGCTAGCAAAAGGGAGAAAGTTGACCATCTAGATGCATGCATGAGTGTCCATAGAACTAACTAATCCATGTTAAACCAAGTAAATAACAATCAGCACCAAAACATGAATAAGTGATAGCTCTACAAAAAGAATTTGCAAACTATTACTCATAAACAAGCTCATGAATCATGCAACTATATGTATCATTAAAAATCAAGTCAAACATCCCTTTTCCCAATCTTATAAAAGCATCCAACATATTTCAACCCATATTTCCAGTAGCTCTCTCATATAAATTGATAGTGTGGTGGTCTCTCAAGACTCAAACAAAAACAAAAACGACGCTCCAAGTTTATGCGATAAAGTGTTTCGATCGAAAAACAGAAGTTGGACGTGTGCGCAAACCGAGAGTGTGTAGGTCCAGTGGGGTTGTCTTCACATCCCCAAGCTTATGGTCTTCACCATCCTTGGATAGCTCTTGGTGCATCTCCTCCAATCCCTGTGAAAAAACTTCAAAACACCGTTTCTCCCATCTCTTTTCTGTGGGGTGCATTAATAGTGATAAACAAATAGGTTCCTTGCTGCATATAATCCTTGAACAAAAATTCATATGAATGTCCAGAAAGTATATAATGTTGTATGCCTACTCATAAACTCAATTGGATCAAAAAGATTCAACTTAAAAGCTCAAAGCATGCATCAAACAAAATGGGACAGAATCTGTCCAGAAAAACAGCAGCAGCAAAACGTATTTTTCTACCCTACCAAACTTTCTCGAAAAATTCCGAAAAATTCATGCATACAGAGGATGAAAAGTTGCAACTACAGTTCAAATATGAGCTCATTCGGAGTTACAGAATAAGAATTAAAAATCATACCGTGCACTGACTCGTGCAGGAATAAAATCTCCGAACTCAATAAGCAACTTTTCAAACCAAAAAGGGTAAAACTTGGCACTTTATTAAAAACTCCAGAACCTAACTAGACACAAAATCTCTTGTTACAGCAAGAGGACACAAAGAAAAATCACACATAAAAATAACCGGGTTGCCTCCCGCAAAGCGCTTTCTTTATAGCCATATAGCTAGGCTTCTTACTTGTTGTTTTATTGTGACGAAGCTCATGAGGGAGCTTGAACTTTGTGGTTCCCTCTTTTGGAAGTGTTCCATGCATTATACCAGGGTCCCATGGTGCTCTCAAACCGATCAAAATAATAGTCAAGTTGAAACCTGGTTGAGAGAAAAAAGAACCAAAAGTAATAACAACGAAGTCTAACTTTCTTCCTGCATTGGCATTTTGTATATGAATGAAGTTTTCCAATGCATATTAACAATAGTCACTTGCAGCCCATTATTATTAGTAGCATAAAGAGGATTCTTATCACCTCCTCTTTCATAATAGTTGCAAGTAGTAAAGTGTATTCAACCATATAACCAATAGAATCTTCCAACTTAGATAATTTGGGAACATGATGAGGATCATTAAATTTATTTTGGAATTCATTAGCATGCTTCCCTCTTTCAAAATAGTTGTTGAGATCAATATCAAGTTTAATATCATGGTTGCAACAAAGATTTGGAACTAGAGATAATTGCAAACCACATAAGTATTTCTCAACATAAGCAAATTTCTCCTCTATGGTGTTATTAGGAGAATTCAAGAACAAAGTGGGACTCTCATGGGTGAGAGTATTGTCACAAACAGCAAGTATATCATTTTTATCCTCACATAGAGAAGTAACAACTTCCAAACATGTAGGATTATCAATAAGCATAGGACCATCATCTAAAGCATTATCATATAGCTCATTTAAGCAACACTCCTCATTATCATCAATGAGTTTACTAGTAGCATTATTAGTTTCATCATAATAGCATGGGTTATCATATAGGACCATAGAATTTTCAGTTTCACACTCATCATAACATGGGTTCTCATAAATAACAAAGGATTTTTGAGTTTGAGTGTTACTATCATTTGTTGAAGGTGAAGTTGGGAGATCCAACTCATCATTCTCCAGTTGTTCATCTTCTTTTTC
Organism: Poa pratensis; assembly: GCA_947311845.1. Taxonomy (NCBI): domain Eukaryota; kingdom Viridiplantae; phylum Streptophyta; class Magnoliopsida; order Poales; family Poaceae; genus Poa; species Poa pratensis. The sequence goes on along the minus strand of CAMZMU010000050.1, from coordinate 35,355,627 downwards.
CTGCAAAATATTAGTACTTTCTTGGGGAGTAAAATATTTAAGAAAAACCTCCATCAAAATACTCCAATCAGTTTTCACTTCTTCATCCAAAGACATGTACCAATCACGAGCATTACCAGATAAAGACAAATATAATAGCTTCCTTTTTATTTGATCATCAGAAATACCAGGAAGCCTAAATAAACCACATATTTCATCAATTGTTTCTATGTGTTCACATGCAGACTTAGTTCCATCCCCTGTAAATGGATTTTTCATAACTCTTTTAACATGGCCAATGGGAATTTTATATCCCACTTTAGGTACCTCAGACACATAGTTTCAACCACTTTAGCAGTAGTGGCATAAGCACTTTCATATAAAGCAAGGTGCAGCGGTGCATGATTCATAAAAGCCATAGTCGAAGCATCAATAATTTTTGGCTTTTCTCTCAGGTGTGGCAATGGGCTTTTCTCCCATTTTAGCAAGTTTTTATGTGTTTTTTAGATTTTTATGCAAAACTGAAATAAATATGATATGATATGCAATGACACTAACAAAACAAATAAATTGCTTTGTAAGTAAAGATGGATAAGATGGTGCTCACGTAGGTGCAACCTCCCCAAGCTTAGGTGTTAGCACAAGTTGGTGACGTTGACTTTGTTGTGAGATGAATGCGATGATGCACACCCTTGGATAAATCTCTCAGCTACGATTCCCCGGCAACGGCGCCAGAAAACGTCTTGATGATCCCGAAGAGCAAGTCTTGATGCCTGCACAAATAACGGGATTTAGGTTGAGACTCCAAGTGCAGAGTGTATAGTATAGTGGAAGACAGTTTTCCCCACGAGGGGTGACTCGAGGGTTTAATATCGAACTCTCGGGGAATCTGAAGTGGTAGATTTATCTTCTTATCCTTCTTTTGGTTACCTACAAACAAGGTTAGATGTTTTGGTCCTCAACCTCACCTGTGGTTGTCAAGCACAAGGTGTAAGAATGATATCAGGATAGTTATGCAATGCAAACAAGAAATAAATATGCAATGATGGTGGATGCAATGATAAATGATATTTTTGGGTTTTAAATGATGTATGCAAGATGAAAAGTATTTTTGTATTTTCGGATTTAATGATGGCTGAAAATAAAAAGTGGTATATGGTGTTGGAAAGGTGTTTCTTATGTTAAAAATGGACTGGGGTTCATGGTTTCACAAATGCACTCTCTCTTTATAAAGTGGTAGACAATGGAACACACAAGTTAACATATGAGATTGCAACACAGGGTTTGATAACAAGTTACTTAGATATATGGGCATCACGTCCTAACATAGAGATCTTTTGGTTATTAACCTCTCTTATACTCCACCAAGATGCGAACTAAATCATAACACCTCAGTAATTAAGATAACTCAGAGTATAGCAATAAGTATCATGACATGAAGTGAAAATAAGAACATGCTAGATCTAGTCATGGAGTAGTGGCAATGGTCACGCCCACATCCCCGGTAGCATGGTATTTTAGTTTATCCCTAGTGAGGTAACAAAGTAAGGTAAAGATACCAAAGTGGATCGCAGAACTTTCTCTCACGTTCACTGCACTAGCCACCCCCCGTTACTCCAACTAATGCACACGTTCCCCACACGCTCTCATAAACATGCTTGATCAAAACAAGTAGACAAGAACGGGGTACATAATATGCATCTATACTCATAACTGAAACAAACATTGCAATCTCAAACATATATTAACTCATAAAGATCCACCACAAAGGTATTACAACGTGACCGTAATCATGTTCAGCAGCTCATACGGTGCTAATTAGTGAAGCTCAAGAGAGGAGAGATACATAAGTTACTTCCACAAACCCATAGTCCAGAGGTGGACTACTCCCTCTTCATCATGGAGACGGTGGAGAAGTCGATGGAGAAGTGGAGACCACGCCGGCACGCCCCGCCGGAGTTTTCCCCCTCCAATCTGCAGCTCCTGATCTCCGTTTCGGTGTTTCTGTGTTTCTGCGGCGCTCCTTCCAGAGAACGACGGGGGACCTTTTTTATAGGCGTTTTTTAGGTCAAGACGAAGGCG